>PVIU01004125.1:0-132190 GCA_004026605.1 Ondatra zibethicus
GGGACAGGGGAGGGGGGAGGACAGGGGAGGGGGAGGGGAGGGGACAGGAAAAGAAAAGAAAAGAAAATATTTTACCCAACCAAACCCCGAAGACTTTTGGACAGTGGTGACCTGGAGCCATGTGTCCATGTGTTTACACCCCATCAGAAGAACAAATGAATTTCAGAGTTTTGTTTTTGTTTTTTTCCAAAGGAAAAATCTGGCAGAAAAAAAAAAATCTTCCAGTGTTTGTTTTGCATCTCAGAGGCAGAACCACTCTGATTGCCTTCCAGGAAGATTCAGGTTTTACAGTTGGGAGAGATAGCCAGGTCTAAAAATATAAGAAGTGGGCACTGTTCATAGGAGGAAGATTTGATCCAGAAGCCTGGACACAGCCGAGTGGACATGCTGTCCCTGGGGTCACAGCACACAGCCCACCCCAAAAGACATCAATGTTCTGGAGGCCCCCTGGACTGACTCACTGTGGAGAGAGTTGGAGACGTGCTCCTTAGAGCACCTAAAACTTCTTTCAAAACTACTGCTGTCACTGCATGGAACATGTGTTAATGGATTGCAGGATTGCCTTTCAAGTCAGAGAGCACTGGACATGGTAGCCTTTCCCTGGCAGCTCCAGGGTGTTCTCATGTATTCTACTGGGCTTTGTGTGTTCATCCTCCTTCGGGATTTCCAATAAGCTAAAACATCTAGAAAACGAACAGTTTTCTGATTGCCCTATGTGCTTCTGTTCTTACTTTTCTCTATTCTCTTACCGTGACTGTCATCTTGCCCTTGCCTACCAATCTGTCTTTTTCTCTCTCCAAACCCCTTTAACTCACCTTTTCTCACCTACTATAGCAGCCAAGGTTTATAAAGTGGGTTGTAAAACGAGTACAAATAACACTTTAAAAGGGTGAATTTTATGATATGTGAATTATGGTTCAATAAAACTATTTTAAAGTGCATTACAGACTATAAAATCTTAGGAAAGGTGAGATAGCACATTGGTCTGTTTATATTGATAATAAACTATTCCACTCTTTTATGTAAAAATTAAGAAACACAGACAGGCTCTGCTGAGACTTAGAATTCCCTGGACAAGCAGTGTGCTTCAGAGCTAGTGTCCGGTCTTCATCATAGTTTTCCATGGCCATGGTCTCTTCTTCAGCTTTGTTCTTAATCCTGAAAGTGAACGTGATTTTAAATGAGATGCGTTATGCCCATGCCTTCTGATTTTAAATGAGATGTGTTATGCCCATGCCTTGTGATTTTAAATGAGATGCGTTATACCCATGCCTTCTTTGAGTAAAGCCCCTCCCATTTTCCTCACTCACGTGGCATTTGGGGAAGTGTTGGGTCCTAGGGACCAACATGAATCCCCAAGTGACTTGAGAGCAAGTCAGTCCCTGTGTGGGTTTTAGATGCAAATCACTAGGGGAAACTATGAGTTTTCATGCTTTCTGGCATTTTTTCCTCATACCTCCATGACTGACAAGTCCAGTTTCCAGAGAAGCACGTGGGAGTTCCCTTAGCCCACCTTTGGAACACTGTCTGTGGCGTGGCAGTTCTTAACCAAAAGCTACGGCTTTCTGTTGCAATCTCTAGCTCTTTCCCTTGGAGAAAGCGGAACCTCAAACTCAAAGTGTCATTGCCTAAGACACAGCAGCACCTGGTAATGTATTAGAAACTCGAAACCTTAGGGTCTGCCCAACAACTGTGAAATTAGAAGCAGCCTTTTAACAAGACTCTGGGGTGATTCGCATGCGCATTAAAGTTTGCAAAGCACTGCTCCTGAGAGCGCTGTGCATCCGCACACCCAAAGCACACAGCAATTCATCCACTGTAATAACCACGGCTCTCAGAGCCCTCAGGTAAGCCATGCCAAACTAACAGTCCACAGAGAGCTGCATCTCGCTGGCCAGGAGCAGAGCGGTGCCCAGGCTGCTGAGTGAGTCTTCAACATTCTTCTCAAATAGCCAGAGACCATGGCTGCTCTCTTCATCATGGTTATTAACCTCAATATCTCATCTCTGGTGACTCAGAGCTTCTCTCGCATGTGCCTTAATCGTCAGCCTGTCAGCAACATTCAAAGCTGGGTCTCTTTCCTTTGCTGCAAAACTTCATCCATGTTCTTGCCACTACCCTCAGTTCAAGCTTAACTCTACTCATCTTGACACTGATTTATTCATCCTTTCATTCCCATGAGCAATGCTTGCTGCACTTCATACCAGGTAGTCTTGGCATCTCCCGTATTTCTCATTCACTAACCACTATGTAAACTCTCTCCCATGCCTATAGGCTTACTTGTTTCCTAACTCTTAGTTGCCACTTCTTTTTTTTCTTTTTTTTTGGGGGGGGGATTTTCAAGACAGGGTTTCTCTGTGGCTTTGGAGCCTGTCCTTGTAGACAAGGCTGGCCTCGAACTCACAGTGATCTGCCTGCTTCTGCCTCCCGAGTGCTGGGATTAAAGGTGTGCACCACTACCGCCCGGCATAGTTTCCACTTCTTACATTGTACTAGAAACATTGTTTAAATAGATTGCTTCCATCCTTAAGGAACTAATACTAAAATTAAGAAGGCAAGACTTGGAATTTTGAAATAGATTAAGAACAAGCTCTCAAGTCCACAAAGGAAGGATGAATGCTTCCTAGAATTCACGCCGGATTGTGCTCAAGTCCAAAATCTGCTAACTCACTTCAGGATCTAGACAGTTTTACTGTCATCCTA
Source organism: Ondatra zibethicus (assembly GCA_004026605.1). Taxonomy (NCBI): domain Eukaryota; kingdom Metazoa; phylum Chordata; class Mammalia; order Rodentia; family Cricetidae; genus Ondatra; species Ondatra zibethicus. Next base: position 2,704 of record PVIU01004125.1, read on the forward strand.
GATTTCAGTTTTCTCAATACTTGAAATGATAAGAATAAGAAGTCTTCAGAATCCTATCTAGTCTTTGACAACTCAGATTCCCCAAGGATGGCATCCCAAACCCATTCCCATACAGAAATATTAAAGAAGATATTCACTAGAGATTTGAACTAGGGAGACTGTATATGATTGTGATTGACAATTCTAGTTTTGATACCAGACAGATCTAAAGCTAAGACCTCTCTTCGCCTTGACAAGCAACTTTATCTCTTTGATCCTCTGTCTCATCATCTGCGACGTGGAGATGAGGATGGCATCTCCTTCTTGGGTTGTAATAAAATAGAGTAATTGGGAAGAAGTTCTTAGTATAGGGCCTCACATAAGGAATGTGCTTAAAGAGAAAAACGGTGGTGGTGATGACAGTAATTTCAAGATCTCAGTGAAAAATACAAATCTTTCCAGTAAGGATAACTTCATCCCTGGTGTGGGAGAACTAACTTGATATGTGAGATTAGCTTCAAGGATACTGGCCGGTGAGGAGGGAAAAAGACACTGAAGGCATATCTGGTAAAGGTTAACACCTGAAAGAAAGACCCATCCTATGGAGCTCCTCTTCCAGATCCACCACCGTGGGCTGAGCAGATGGCTTAGTGGGGAAAGCGTTTGCTGTGCAATTATGAGGACCTGAGTTTGACACCCAGAACTCACTCCCTCCTGCCACCCTCACTCACACACACACACACACACACACACACACACACACACACACACACACACACACCCCAGAACACGATGCTTTACTTGTAACTAAGATGTTAGACAGGCAAAGAAGCAAATCCCCAGAGTTTGGCTGAGCCAATCAGTAAGCCCTAGGTCAGCAAGAAGAGATCCTAAGAAAACAAGGTGGATAGTTACTGAGGGACAACATGTAGGGATGTCCTCTGCCCCACCTCACATGCTCACACACATGAACACATTCACAGATCATCTCAAGAGATTTCTTTTATACACACATGGTTAGTATTTCTTCCCACTCTGATTAAACTGGAGGAAATGTGTGATAGTGCTTCTGTGTATGGAAGACAGGCAAGGAGCTAAGATCACACTCTGTCTGTGAGTTCTGACTCAGATAATCCAGTAGAAACATATTGAGGGTTGCTAAGCATGCCATGTCACTGTTGGTTTAGCTATAATTGAAACTCATATTTTAAGAGCAAGGATCAAGCCCTTCAGGCATTGCAAGAACCATGTGATAGCTATTACTTAGCCTAAACAATAGAACAAGAGTCCATAGCCTGTGTTCATCCTAATCTTCTGCATCCTTATCCAGAACACACATGCTTCAGTAATACCACTGGAGGCAAGCAGTATTTCCAAGAGACCTACCAGAAGTGGACATAGGGAAGAACTTTTCCTAATTGACCAGAGCTTCACTGTTGCTTGGCACTCTTCACTTGAGGCTAGGGTGTTTGGGACTAGAGGATTACCTCTGCAGCTTCCTACACTGCCTCAAGCCTGCACCCAAACAAACAAAAGGTTGAACGTGAGGTGGATTTCAGGAAGATGTCTCAGCAATACACACATTATACACACCCATCATCGGAATCAGACATAATTTCATCATCTGTAATCCTAGTAATTTATTAGAAAAAAGGAAGAGATGGAAGATGGATGCAAACCTTCAGGGCAGACATGTGGCCATGTCCCTAGGCTGTAACCAGATGGAGAAGTAAGGCAATTAAGCTTACGAGTATGGTTTCTTTGAGACATCACAAGGAAGTTTTCTCAACCCCTTCCTTTCCCCCCCTCTCAGAGGTTCAGCAAGTGATTGATTACTGAGTGTTGAGTATATCACCAATCACCGTATGTACTTAACAGTTTCCAAAGTCCTGACAATCTACTCTGTAAGTACTGCCATACGGGAAAAAGAAGAGGTGACCTGGACGGGGCCACGGATGATAAGCAGATTGCCCATGACTTGACAGCAGTCAGTCCAGGCAAATGAAAGTATGTTTCAGGGACTCACCTGAGGAAGCCCATGCAGTCAGAAATTAGGAACAATGAGTGAGGCTCCCTCTCTCTAACTCCTATCTCTGTGTCCTATCTTCCCACCCCAAAAGCCCAAGAGATATGTCCTGCAGTAGATGTGAATGGTTTTCCTGGGAGTGAGGGGCTCTTGGTTCCTCAGTGACTGTGTTGGTTACTTTCGCTATCACTGTGATAAAATATTCCTGACAAGACAGGCGGTGGTGGCACACACCTTTAATCCCAGCACTTTGGAGGCAGAGGCAGGCAGATCTCTGTGAGTTTGAGGCCAGCCTGATCTACAAGAACTAGTTCCAAGACAGCTAGGACTGTTACAAAGAGGAAACCCTGTCTCAAAAGAAAAAAAAATCCTGAAAAAAGCAACTTCAGGGACAAAGGTTCTGTTGTGGCTCACAGTTCAAGAGTACAGCTCATGCCGGCAGAGAAGTCAAGGAGACAGGAACTCAAAGCAGCTGTTCAGGCCATGTTCACAATTTGATAGAGAGTGATGGAAACATGATAGTGCTCAGCTTACTTTCTCCATTTTACACACTGAAGGATCCCAACTGGGAGATGGTACTGCCCACGAATAAGATAGATCTCCCCACAGCAGTTAATGTGATTGATACGATCCTGTATAGGCACACGCAACCTTAACACTATTCCTGCGACCACTGAACCACCAACCTTTACGTCAGCAGAAACTGAGACCTTTTCTGCTGCTTCACTACTAGAGTGTGTAGCAGGAATTAGAAAATGTTGGGATAGTGATACGTAAATAGTTATTTAGCAGTGAGCTGGGGGTGAGTCCTGATGGGTGGCATTCATTCATTTCTGCGATATAAATATTCCCAGCGCCGTTGATTTTTAAATTACTAGCAATGTCAATGGGCCTGTAAAATTCCTAATAATTTAACAATCTAAAGCTACTACCCCAGGGACATTAGGAGCTGGGAAATACAGAACTTTGTTTTGGTGTATTCTGGTCTCTAGGAGATAGGAGGATCACCCAAATTTTCTCTCAGAGTGCACATAGGGTAACAAAAATCTGGAATAGCTAAGACTTCCTATGAGTTGAACTTCATGACCCTGAGGCAGGCACTGGGTTATTTACCGGATACAGGACACAGCTAGTTTGACAGAAGGTAGATTTTTCTTTCTTGTATGTCACTTTTTAAAAAAAAAATTTTTTTTGATGTTTTGAGATAACACTCTCACTATGCAAAGTAGGCTGGCCTCAAACGTTTGGTAATCCTCCAACCTCAGCTTCTTCCGTGCTGGGATTACAGGCTTGCAATATCTCACCTGGCTTTCAGTCTATTCTCACTTATCAAGAGGGAATACTTTTAGTTTTATTTTCCAAAAAGATATTTGTTAGTCCACAGAAGTTTGGGATGATGGACATATCAAGGCAAGGCTCCCACTAGCAATGTTCTGGACCATCAGAAAATCTACATGCCACCAGTACTGACTGGCAGAGACTAGACTAGATATCCCATAGCAGAGTCGGCCCCAGGGTAGCCTCTGCCAGCGGTCTGACTACTTCTACAGACACTGAAACCAAGATGAGAGATTCACAGGGAAGTCAAAGTATGGTACAGGCTTGTACAGGCTTTTGATCCCAACACAAAGGAAGTTCTAGACCAGCCTAGGCTATATACTAAGACCTGCCTCAAAAAAAAAACCAAAAAACAAAAAAAAACAACCAGAAGGAAGAGGTAAAAGAAAAAAGTGACAGAAAGAAGAAATTCTATACAAAATGCATTTGTTTGGGGCTCTCTTGTGAAGGTATGACTGGGCTCTCAGAAAGTGTGTGATTGCCAGGGATATGGGTGGGTCCTGTACCCACCTCCTACCCCTGAAGAAAAGTTTGGGTTTGAGCTCTGTACTAGGGTGAGGAAATTCACAACACAGACATTCCCCAAATAGAAAACTTAGGGGCGAGCCTCATTTAGGAAATGTGGCCTGAATTAGCTCCAGCCCTCCCTGTCTTAACAGAGAAGTTGGCCCTGGAATCTGACTTGCTGTTTCTGCAAGGAAAGTGCCATCTTGCAGGGGAGGACTGTGCAGCCCATTCTGCTCTTCGCTTCCCTGCTTGCATCGCTGCCACCAGCTCCAGCAGTGGGTAGTGAGCACAGCCAGGCCTTCTAGGCAGGCAGGCCTACTGGCCTAGCCTCTCTGTGCCTCTGTTTTGGCATCTGTAAAATAGGGCAACACTCTTACCACCCTGCCTCATTTGGTTGTTATGGGGAGTCAATAAAATCTAGGTAAAGAAACTTGTATCCCATGGGAATGAAAAACTTGCAAAAACTTCTTATGAAGGGCTGAGAGACAGTGGAGGAAAGTGAATCCTAGAGTCACACCTCTTTCTCTTGGCTAAAGGTCATGGACTAGTGATACAGCAGCGCTGACAAATGCATTTGCCACGAAGCCTCAAAACCTGAGTTCTATCCCAGGAACCCACATGCTGGAAGGAAGGAACTGAGCACACAAATTCACAAGCTATGCTTTGATTTGTGCATAGGTGCTATGAAATGCATACCCTCACCCCAACGCATACCCACAAATAAATATGTAACAAGAGTAGTGGAATGGTGGTGGTGGTGATAGTGGTGATGGAGGTGGCAGTGGTAACGGTGGTGGTGGAGGTGGTGGTGGTGGGAGTGGGGGTGGTGATAGTAGTGATGGTGATGATGGTAGTGATGGTGGTGATGGTGGTGATGGTGGTGGTGGTGATGGTGGTGATAGGAATGGTGATGGTGATTCCTGTTAGCATGGTTGCTGTTACAGTTTAATGCATTGTGACAGGCTGGGCATACAGCTAAGTGGTGGTTTGTGAGCAGTGAATGCTCTGATTTCAATTCACAGCACTACAAGAAAAGTAATAATGCTGATAATAGTGTAACCTGGATGCAGACCAACTGACTAATAATAATTGCTCAGTAAATGATAGAATGATTTATGTCAGCACACAGCATAGCTTAAGTAAGAATGCAATTGGGTTCCTTATTACTTCTAGTCTGGTTGCTTTCTCAGAAACTGCTATGTACCCTGGCTAAGATTTTAAAGAAGCACAGTTTTCTATTTCAAACATTTGTATTATATAAAGTATATCATTTCCACACATAAAACACCTCCTTGTCTCATGTACTCCACATGCCAGTCTTTCGAAGCAATCAGAACACCCCATAAGGGAAGTCTACTATACTGTCTGCCTGACAAGACCTTCCTTCAATAGATAAGTGATTGCCCAGTCACATAGCAAATCAGTGACAGAACTGAGGCCAAAGCAGGGAACTTCCAGCTTTGCATAGTGAGTTCTCCCTGGGACTTCATCTGTACTTCATGGCTGTGTCTCTGGGTCGTTCATCCCGTTCCCACCACGCTAAGTAAGTCCTGCTGATGCAAGGATGAACTAAATAGGTGCTTGCCCTCTGACCGAGATAATTCAGGAAAACATTCCACCCCATCCCCAGGGGAGTCACCAGAAACTGTTTCTACCCCTTGTATGACCCTCCGTATTTCAAAAACTGGACTTGCAAGCAGAATAATCAAATTTCAAAAGAGACAATGATTCTCACTGTTGACATACCTTGTAAAATTAAAAATAATAACAAAATATTAAACTCATTGAAGTGAAATTTCAAAAGCTTAGCTTTCTTCACTTGCTGAATTTTTCCCTTTTTTTTTTTCAAATTAACTATATTGCTAGCAAGGTTGGTCAGTTTGCCAAAAGAAATCTAAATTTGATGCCAACATGTATTATTTTCAACACACAAAACTTTTAAAAGCTCTTAAATGTCTTTGAGTTGATCCTTAGACAACTCACCCTCTGGCTTTGCTTTGACCCCAGCCTCTATGAGAAGAAGATATAAAATACTGTGGGCTCCAGAATGTTCTGTCCTTGGAAGATCTCCATTTGATGGTTTTGGCCAAAAGTCCCATTAATTCCCCTATGACTAAGGCACTTTGGGGTCAGCAGAACTTGGGGTCTATAGGGATTTCAGAAGAGGGACAAGCTCAGGCTGCATGGTCCAGAAACTTGGGGTAAAGCCAGACCCTGCTACAAGGATTTAAAAGGGAGTTCACTCGGGACAGCCATTTCCTAATAATTGTCCTGAAATTAACACCGTCCTTCTGCTATGCCCAATAATGACAGAGGCTCCCACTTCATAAGAGGTCAGTAAGGACCAACCACTTTACAAACGGTTTTTATAAATCCTATGACCAATAAAGGGGTCATAATTCCTCCTTCACAGTGATACACTAGACACAAGGGTTAAGAATGTCTACTAAGGTCACATGAAAAGCAAAGGTGGGGCTTGCAGAGCAATCTGTTCTCCCAACCTCTCTCATCTGCTGCCTCACGCACTTCCCCTTAGGATGGTGAGATTAGAGCTAAAGACTCTGATACACAGGAATCTTCAATTCTTGTTCTAAACTTATTTTCTAATTACCACCTACATACCCAGCACTATATTAGGCACTGAGGAATGTTAACGAAGAATTCTGGGTTTGGCTTTGGCTTTGACTTGGGGGAAAAACTGCCTCTTTTTCCAATGATCTCTTTCTTGAGCCACTAAAAATCAGCAATTCTTTTCTTGGTTTATCGGATGGAGAGAGAAATACTTTTTGAAAATATGTAACTCTATTTACAGTAATTTTGATTCTCATAGATCCCATTTAAGATAATTCCTGTCAAAGTGATAATTCAAAGTGTCTGTTCAAGAAATTTGAGTCACTTCGTGTGCACTATATTTTCGTTTTGTTTTTGGAACATAGCGGATTGCCTTTATTTCCACACGCATGCCCATTTCAGCATTAAGTGGTCCGGAACAGAGTGGGTACGGTGGCAACAAGATTAGACCCACCCATCTGAAGATGCTGTGACACAGGGATCCTCCAGGTCCCTCTGCAGGTTTGAGGAGCAGCAGCACTGAAACCTGAGTCCGTAGGGTCAGAGCCCCATGTCCCAACTGTCCATCAGGCTCCTCATCAGACCCGATGGGTGAGAGGATGTCGTTGGTGTCAGGGTGACATTGAAGAGGTTCGGCGTGTAAAAGTGATTATGGGGAAAGGAATCAACTCAGAACCTTGCTCTCTGTGTGGCCTTTCTCCAGGCATAATCAGCAAGGACCCTGAGAGCTGGCAGGTCTGAGCCTCCCTGAAAGCTGTATTTTTAAAGAAATACCAAGCCGTTCTTAAAACCACAAAAACTAGCACTGGCCTTTCTGTTCATATGTCCTGTGAGTCTGGGTTATAATTAGCTGCGGATCCACTGTCCCTGGGCAGGGGAGTCAGAACTGCATTGTCCAGGATGTAAAACTCAAAACAGGGTGGAGGAATAGGCAAAATGAAGAACAACTTTCTAACAAAACATCTTCCATGCTATGTGTTGCTTTAAAAGTGAAATGCTTTCCCAATAAAGTCTTTGGAAAGAAAGCTTGACATAATGGGACAGTCACATTAAAAGGTTTACTGTGAGACATGCAGCATGATCTAAGTCCAGTGGGCCCGCACTGGTACCACTCAGCTTCAAATCCAGTTCTCAGATCCATGCAGATTCGTCCTTTTTAAACTCTAAGCATCGCTTTAGAGACTGGACTTCATATGTGCATTAGATTAAGTTCTTCTTTTACTTAGAGAATCAGACCAATGTCTTCTCCCTAAATGACCTGGAAAGGGAAGGGAAACTGGAACAAACTACATCCTAATGAGTTCTCAGAGATTGCTACACATCCACCTGGATTCCACTCAATTTGGGAGGCTGAGTGCTGGACACACCCACTCCATGAAGCAAGAGTGGCTGGTAATTCCATCTCAGATTTCACACAGTGGGAAGCTTGGGCCAGTCCATTAGCTCTACTGAGTCACAGCCTGTGTTCTGACTTGTCTCTCTACCCAGCCTTATGACCAAAGAGATTCAATTGGCTCATCACCTTTAAAAAAATCATCAATTATTTTATACAGAGTCTCAGAGGATCAAGGATGCATCAGCAGTTCTCAAGGAACTTGTGAAACTAATGGCAAAAGTCAATATGGCGGTGGCAAAGGGATGGGGAAGAATTAATACAGGGCCAGGAAAAGATTATTACTGTAAGTGAACCGAAGCTCAATTAGGATCCATCAAGGTACATTAGTAACAGCCCCAGGAATTTAGTCTTACAAGAAAATCAAAAGGTGAACAAACATTTAATTTGTTAAATAATTTAAATAAGCTACAATAGTTAGTATTCTGTTTATTTCCCACCACCATCAGCAAGGCGGTATTGACATGTCCCAGCCATAGGACTCTTGTCCTTTACTTCCTGCCCTTCTTCCTCCTTCCATGCTTCTCTCTTTCCCTTTATCTCCTCCTTACTGACTTTTGCCCCCCCCCAAAGGATTTCTCCCCAATGATCCTGGTCTCTTGTTTAAACACAGCTGATTTCTCAGTCCCAATAAAGCAAAGGATCGTTTCTGTGATTTCTTAATTAAAATGCATCACAGGAACAGCCCCAACAGAGACTTCGGGGACTCCCAAACTTCCTTCTTAAATTTCCGAAGGCATCCCTTTACATTGTTCCCAGCATTGCTGTCCAAGTTCCCTTGCAGTTCGTTTTTCTCTGAGCACTTCCAGCCTGTTCCAGCTGTCTCCCCAGTCCTCCCCACAAAGCAGCATGGTCAAGTGCACCGCAGTAATATCATGTGTTCCGGATTCCAATTCCTGTCCTGTTCCTGCGATAGGACACTAACCAAAACCAATGTGGGGAGCTTTATCTCATCATACACTTTACAGTATACCATGGAGGGAAGCCAGGGTCGGAGTTCAAGGCAGCAGAGACCTGGAGGCAGGACTGAACTAAAGCAGAGACCATGGGGAAATTCTTCTTACTGGCTTGCTTTCAGCTGTCTTTCTTCTACAACCCAGGACCACTAGTCCAGGGGTAGCATTGCTCATGGTAGGTGAAGCCCTCCTCTATCAATTATCAGTTAAGAACATACTGTACAGATATGCCCAGAGACCAATCTCATGTTGGAAGTTTCTCAGTTGAGGTTTCCTATTCCCATGTGTCTCTAGTTTCTGTCAAGTTGGCAAAAACTAAACATCCCAGGACCCCAAGTACACATGATCAAATATAAACGTCTCCAAATATATACTCAAAATACCAAAACACAAACTAAAGAAACAATATAAAGCTATCAGAGAAAGGCATCAACTCACAAAGGCAAACACATCAGAATAACACCAAATAGCTCATCCACAACTCCTAAAGCTGCGTAAGCCTGAAGGGGAGAAGGGAGTAACTGCCAACCAATGCTATGATCTACGTAGCAAAGTTATCTTTTAAAACTAACAGAGACATAAGGACATTTCAAGGAAAGCACACAGCTTTTCAAGGAAGGCTAAGGCAGCTCACGACCAGCAAGCCAGTACTGTAAAAGATGACTAAATGCATACTGTATACAGAGGAGGAAGAAGGTAGCCTCAGACCTCAGAGGAACAGGTGAACAAAGGAGATTTAAGAAAAAAAAAAAACCACAGTATATCAACAAACACATAGAAAGGAGAGTATATAAAATAAAGTTGGCTTTATTCTAAGAATTCAACATTTGCTTAATAATAGAAAATCAATTTTTTGTGTTTTTTGTTTTGTTGTTGTTGTTGTCGTTGTTGTTTTTATAGACAGGGTTTCTCTGTCTATTCCTGGCTGTCTTGGAACTCACTCTGTACACCAGGCTGGCCTCAAACTCACAGAGATCTCCTTGCCTCTGCCTCCCGAGTGCTGGGAATAAAAGGCATGCACCACCAACGCTCAACTAGAAAATCAATTTTATTCATCTCATCAGAGATTTTTAAATTATATTATCGAAAAAAGTATATTGTATATATAGAAAAGACACATTACTCAACAAATATTCATAAAATTGGGCTTTTGGGGGTGTACATGTTCCTTTTGAAAAACTGAACTTAGAGGGGATTTTCTTACTATGAGAAAGCTAAAAGAATACTCTATATTGATATAAAACAAATAAACACCATGCTTTGCAGAGACATGTTGAATCTCTCTATAGTCTGTAGATTTCATTAAGTCTCCATGGAACTTAGTGGGAAAAGTAGAGTCCATCTCTTCTATCACATGATCTGGGTTATCAAGAGTCAAGAATTAGAAAACCTATCTAACCACTTCAAACTAAGTTTTCTGACACTAAAATCAGAAAGAATCTCCCCATCCCAGAGGGTGCCCAAAGCTCTGCTCAATTCAGTCTTTGGAGCCAAAATAAGTGTGAGTTTTCCTAGGGTATCTAGAGTCCAGAGACTAGGCTTTAATCCACCTATTAGCACCAGCTGAATGTCCTTTGGGGACATTTAAAAAGAGAAGCCTCTTGTCAGCACAAACTCTCTTACTAAAGCTCTACAGGCAGTGATAGTAATAGGTGGTCAAAACAGGTCAAATTCAGCTCCTGTTGGGGCAAGGAGATGGTATGTCCTTAACAGGAAGTTAGTTCCTCACAAAGTAGATTGGGTGTGGGCCTGTGGCTTAGGTTCTCACCACAAGCCCTCAAGAAGTGGAAAGAGAGTTGGGAATGTGACTCAGTTGCAAGAATGCTTGTCTAGCACATACCAGGTCCTGAGTTAGGTCCCCAACACTGCACAAACCATGTATGGTGGCACCGGCCTGTGATCTCAGCACTTGGAAGGTCAGAACGTCAAGGTCATCTTTGGATATGCAGGGAGCTTAAGGCTAGCCTAGGAATCATCAGACCTTGTTTCTAAGTGAATGGATGAGCATAGAGTAGTGTAAACTAATTAATTTCATCAACAATCACTCTGCAAATGATGTGAGTTGGGTACCTTTCCTCGCAATTAGAGTAACAACACTGAAAGGCAACATCCTAACTTGAAAGATCCTTAAGAGTAGTCATGGAAACAGGGCCATCAACATACAACAAAAATAATCACTTCGCAGACTTTTAAGTGAAGGCAAAGCCCTTGAGAAATAATTGAAACAAAGAAATTATCATCAAAGAAGCAGCATATGTTTGATGAGCCATGATGTTTGAGGATGGCCAGTTAATTGGATGGAAAGTTATAAATTTTTTAAAGTCAGAAAACAATGCCTTTGAAATCTCTGACAGATGTTGTCAAGATTCCTATGAACAGATGTCTATAAAACACTAGAAACGACCTATTGAATAGTTCTCAATGGTACTGCTTGCTTTTTTCATCAACTTTATGCGAACTAGAGTTGTCTAGAAATGGGGACCTCATTTGAAAAATGTCTCCATGCAGGTTGCCTATAGGCAAGCATGTAGGGCATTTTTTTGATTAAAGACTGATGCGGGAGGATACAGTGTATTGTGGATTGTGCCACCCCTATGCAGATGGTCCTGGGGTACATAGGAAAGCAAACGGAGTAAGCCAGGGTACAAGACACTAAGCAGTCACCCTTCGTGGCCTCTGTTTCAGTTTCTGCCTCTGTTGCCTGCCTGACTTTCTCCATGATAAACGATTACCTGGAAATATGAGATGAAATAAACCCTTTCTTCCTCAAGTTGCTTTTAGTCACGGTCTCTATCATGAAAGAAGAAACCTAAGACACTTGCCCTTCTTATTGGTTGTTATTTTACAGATCAATATGTTGACAGTAGATCTGTGGGGAATGTTCATCTTTGCCAATGGTTATGTTTTAAAGCCCACACTTAAGGGGGAAATTTCCCATAGTAAAGAATATGATTCAACAAAATATTACAACTTATATATGTATAATATTATATAGTAACTATTAGGCACAAATTTCAAGAACCATAAAGCTAAACAAGGAAAATCATGTCTGGGTCTTCATAGTATTCCAACTATATTACAAAATTTCAACAATGAATAGATGATGGTTTGGCATTTCTTAGTGTTGTGTCTCATCTTTGGTTTATTGCATTCTGCTTTACACTTCCCTTCCCTAACCTTAATTATTTTCCATTGCAAGTTAAGTTTATGAGAGGATTGGAGACCAAAACCAGCGAGTAGTTGCATAGGGAATCCATGCTGAGACTGCTTCTTCTGTGCCACCATAATGCCTGTTTTCTTATCACTTCCTTTGAGTGGGGGTATCTCGGTGCTGTTAAAAGTCAGTTTCTAGAAAGGCAAGTGTATTCCTTGAAACGTGAAAGTTAAATAGATTTAAAATGACTCTTAAATCTTATGTTTGTTTGTCTCATACAAATAAAGGAGGGCTGCAGAGCTTAGAAATCTCCTCTTTGGGGGCTGGGGAGATGGTTTACTTGTACAGTGCTTGCTGAGCAGCGTGAGGACCGGAGTTCAGATCCACAACACAAAGGTAAAAATTCAGGTGTGCCAATCTACTGCAGTCCCAGCACTTTATTCATTCCTGCAGGACAACAGGATCCCTGGTGCTTGCTGGCCAGTCAGTCTAGGAAACTGGTGAACTCCAGATTCAGAGAGAAGACCTATCTGAAAAATCTGATATGGAGAGAAATTGAGGAAGTCAACATTCTCTAGCCTCCATGTGAATGTCACTCACCCATGAACACGCACAAACACACACATGCATGCATGCAATGAATGCATATACACATACATTTTTTAAAAACTTAATTACACATTTTAACTCCCATCTAACAAAGACAGGAGACAGGTGCTTTGGTCTCTGCTCCACCAGGAGAAAACCACCCTGCATTCTTGCAATCCTAGTTTAGCTACTTATCTATGTGAACTGAAGTTTGAATGTTTTAAAAATATAATCCCATGTAATTTTGGCTTGTGCAACCAAAGCCAAGTCATTCAGTCTTGCCATGATTTGATTGCTTCATTTGTAAAATAAAAATAACAGCTTCAAATTTAAAGGGTGTTAGAAAATTCAACATTGTAAATTATCAGATAAATAATTGTATTCATGCATACACACATACTATGAGAGAAAAGGTGAATTATGGAAATTATTCTGCCATATTGAATTCACTCTGCAATTAGCTTCCATATAAACATATTACCATTTTCATAATTAGGCTGTGATTTCCCCCCTTGTGAGACAGGCACCAAAGAGTTCAGCCCAAGAGAGGGTATCAGAAGTTACAAATGGTTAACAGTTAAGTGAACATTTTATTAGCTTCTGATGATCATGTATATCTGGGTTAAGACAGCTGTTTCACCCACCCCCACATCATATACACCAACACATACAGAGAGAAAAACAGAGACACAGAAACACAGAGAGAGACAGAGAGACAGAGAAATACACCAAACTGTTAGGTATTTACTTTGCCTATAACTGAACCATTTCAACTATCCTGTCTCAAAGACAGATAAGTCATTTAATGGTGATAGTCAACTACTTCTCCATATCACAGTTTATTTTATCTTAATTGTATGCAGCCATACTGATGCATCAGTCAGGGCTCAGAAGGAACAGAATTGAAAATATATTTCAAAGGGTGTCCACTAGATTGACTTACACAGTATGGGCTGAGTCATTCAGCAGTGGCTCTCAGCGCACTGGAAAGGTGGGATGTCTCAGCAGTCATCATCTGGCACAGAAGGCCTGGAAGTTTCCTGGGGACCTTCATACCACACTAGAAGACTGGAGTCAGCCAACAATGTCAGCATCAGCGACAGCCACAGAGTGTATGCACTTACCAACAAGGAACTAAGGCAGGCTAGCCAAAGCAGCACCCATTTCCCTCACATCTCTTGATGTGTGGGCCATTGCCAGAAAGTTCTTCCCCACTCCGCTAATCCTTCCAGAAAATTCCTTCCCAGACCTGCCTACCCAGAGCTACGTCTCTTAGTTGATGACAGACCCAATCAGGTTAACATTGAAGGTGACCCATCACAACTGCAAAGACACCTAATCAATAAAGATTTTAAACTACTTTCCACAGCAGCCTTTTAGGTGTCATTATAATGAATATAGAGGAGATGGAACCCCACCCTTACCCTTACCTGCACTCAGGCAAAATAGTCTCATCTGGGAATCATCAGACCAAGTGGTTTCTGCTGTCCTTTCTAGCCCAGGAATTCTATTCAGCACTCCACTGATTCATAATACCTTCAAAATCTAGGAAGTTCAATAGGAAATAATCAACAGAGGTCTAGTCTGGCGTTTGCTCTGGGTTTGATGTTGAAGGTCAGAGCTAGAACTTTCTGTTTCATTCCACTTTCACCACCCAGCACTTTCTCCAGGGTGGTTCCTTTTTCCACACTGACTTAGACCGGCTTTTCCTGGATTCTTCATTTTCAGCTTGCTTGAATAAATGACTTTCCAAACCACCTTGACCTCCTTCAATAGAAGTTTTGTTTTTCAGAATCTGCTGACTTTTGAGATTGCAACTACCAGCAGCTACCCTGTACCTTCTCCATTTTAATTATAGCCTCCATTCAAAAAAGGAGAGAGAGGAGAGAGAGCAGGGGATGGATGTTAACCCTTAGAAACATGTTTCAAGAACCATGACTTCATGCCTTCAGTCTGTGTGAAGCTGAGGGAAGAATAAAGGGTCACATTACATTACATGGTGGCTCAGAAGAAAGGTTTGGAGCCATGTCATTGGGGACAGTCCTTGTGAAACCAGAATGTCTAGTCACTTTGACCTACAGCAAACAAGTAAGGAGTAACCAGGAATGATGCTCGCTCCTGCAAGCCGCTGAACAAGCCATGAAAGCAGCACAGCCACTGAGTAAGTGGGACTGCATTCAAGGCTTGTGGCAACCTACTGGATGAGGCCCTGCTTTCTGCCAGCATGCCTATGGTTTGCATCGAGAAAATGGTAGCATTCTAGTGGTCAAAAAAATCCCTTGTTAGCAACCAAGCAGCCTCCCATGAAAGGGCAGGTGACAAGGGCAGGCTCACTAGCTATTCTAGGTACAGGAGATTACCAAGTGGATCAAGGCAGAGATTAAGAATAAGAGAATAGCTAACATTTCTATGGCCCTGTGGTCATAAGCCCATCCCCCATGTTAAGCACTTTATAAATAAATAAATAAGCATTTATAAATATTTAATAGTTTCAATAACCTTAGGAATGGCTTCTATGAGAAGTCTAGTTTTTCACATAAAGGAACAAGAGCATACAGATATCTGAGTCAGCTCAGCACAACAGAAATCATCACTGTTACTTAACAACAAACCCACATACATTTCATTGTGTCAAAATGTACTTACTGAGAACTGTTCTAGAATTTGTTCTTCAAATAATATTGTCTCAGTGAGGGTTTCTATTACTCTGATAAAAACACCATGACCAAAAGCAACTTGGAGGAGAAAGGGTTTATGTATCAGCTTATGGTTCCACATCATCATCTGTCTATTGCTGTCAAGAGACACCGTGACCAAGGCAACTCTTATAAAAGAAAGCACTTAACTGGGGCTTGCTTAGGGTTTCAGAGGTTTAGTCTATTGTCATCAAGGCAGGGAGAATGGCAGCATGCCTAACACTGGAACAGTAGCTGAGAGTTATACCCTGATCTGCAAGAAGAGCTGGGCCTGGCACATGGACTTATAAAACCTGAAAGCCCACCCCCAGTGACACACTTCCTCCAAAAGACCACACCTACTCCAACAAGGTCAAATCTCCTAATTCTCCTCAAATAAACACTATTCTCTGGTGTCTAAGCATTCAAATGTATGAGCCTATGGGGGCCATTTCTTAAAATTTCTTTTTATTTATTCTTTGTGTCTTTCACATTATGTCTCCCAATCTCGCCCATCTTCCTCCCACCCACCACCAATAAAACAAAATAAAATTTAAGAGAAGAAAGAAAAAAGAAAGGAAGAAAGGGAGAATCTTGTCATGGAAGCTTCAGTGTGACACAGTGAGTCACGCAGAAAACCCCTTTATCCAAACATTTTTACATGCAGGCTTTCATCCCAAAGAATCATTGGTCTGATTCAAGGTCCCTGGTCTCTGCTACACCATGGTCACTGGGTCCTCACTGGGACTTCTCCTAGACATTCCACTGCTGCCTTATGTCGTGGAGATCTTGTAGCCCTAGGTCTACAGGACTGACACCACCCTCCACCCTCCCACCCCACCTCTGAGGCTGCTATGTCCCAAGAGATCACTGATGGGGTGGATGTTGGAGAGGGCCAACACATAACCCTGATTCTAGGTCTGGATAGTTGCAGGGTTGGTCAGTACGGCAGCTATCCCCTGTCTTCACCACCAGGGTGAACTCCCCAGCATTGCCCTGGCTACTTCACCACTTGCAGCAATGAGCAAGGGGGAGGGAATGGAGGCCATTCTTATTCAAACCCCCACACCATCCATCAGCAAGAAAGTCAGGGCAATAACTCAAGTTGGACAGGAATATGAAGACAGGAACTGATACAGAAGCTATAGACAAGTGCCACTTACTTTTCATGGCTTGTTCAACCTCCTTTCTTATATATCCCCGGGACCATCTACCCAGGGGGGCACTACCCATACTTACCTGGGCTCCCACATGCACCACAGGCTTGACCACAGGCCAGTGTGTTTGGGACTCTTTCTCAGTCGAGGTTCCCTCTTCTAAAAGTTCATGTCAAGCTGGTGTAACACTAGCCAGGACAAATCTTGATTAGCGTTGTAATAAATAAGAAACAAATTTTGTAATGTTTGCCAAGAACAGAAAAAGATTCTAGACAGTGAAATTCTTAGCAAAATGATAAAGCTAAACATCTGGCCTTGTGTTTAAGACTCTTGAGAAACCCAATTAAATGTTTGCTTTCTGACAGTTGGAATCCTGTCACTACTTAGAGGTATTAGTAGGGCAAATAATTCTTGCCTCTGTGCCTCTATTTCTTGACTCGTGAGTTGAAAACCCTAAGAGAAACTGCTTTATAGGTTGAAAAGATTACATGATATTAAGCAAAGATGTTCTCCCTCAGTAATATGCCTATACATGACAGGTAACAGACACGTGCCAGTCAACAGGCGTGGTAGTGATACTGGCAGTAAGGGGGTCATAGTGGCAATGGTGGCAGTGATAATGACAGTGGATAGAGATGGAAATGGTGTTCATCATGGGTACTGATGACGGGGCTGATGACGGGTACTGATGATCATTGCTTTTATTCCAACAGAAATGCTCCATCTCAGACTTATGTGTTTAGGGCCTTGGTTCCAGCTGATGGAACCATTTTGGATGGTTCTGGACACTTTACTAGGTACTACCTAGTTGGAGGAATATCTCCCTGGAGCATGGCTTTCTTTTTCTTATCCTTTTTGTGTCACTGATTCTGTTTCCTGTCCACCATGAGACGTTCCTCTACCCTTCGTTCCTACACTAAGATGCTCTTCTGAAACATGTGGAGGTAAGACACCATGATCCAGGCTGAAATAAATCCTTTCCCCCACTGAGCAGTTTTTATAAGGTACTTCGGCCACAATGACGAAAGGTTAACAGAATCATAGCAACTGTAGTGAAGGTGATGGTAGTGGTGGTCAAAATGATGGTGCTGGTGACATACTCTCAGCCATGATGTGATACACGTCCGAGAACTCTTGCTGTAGGACTCTCTTCTTCACAGAGCCCCACCCGCATTTCCACTCAAATCTAAGATCTCTTTTATGAACACTGTCTGGCTTTTGACACGAAGCTGATGGCTGCAAATCCTTAGCCTCTCTGTTTCCTACACAAATACCCAACAAAGCTGCAATTCCATCTTGCGTTTCTGTATTCGTGTTTCTAACACTCCTGCTAGATTTCCAGCTCCTAGAAAGCAGGAAGCTTGGATCTGATCTTTGCACCTCTGGTACCTAGTGCAATATCAGCAGACACCGAACAAGTATTTAGAGACTGTGGTCACAGGAAGACTGAATAATAAACAGTGCACGAAACAACAAGCTTATAAAAGTGCAATATACATAAAATCATTGCTTATAAATTTTAAGAAAGATTTAGAATTATTGAATGCCATGTATACGATAGAATTGTATGGCTTCAACACGTTCACAAAATAATGGAATATTGAGCCTGAGTCCCACGGCCTGCATAAAAGAATCTCCAGGACACTCAGATCAAGGACTGCTTTTCTTGTTAATTAATGTACAAAACTAAGTGCTAATTCAATTTGAGAACTATAAATGAGCCTCCAAAAGTTGAAAAGTATTCCATGGTCATTGACCTAAGTTCTTTCCTTGTTTTCATCTACTGCAACAAATGATGAAGGTCACTCACTCATGGGATCCAGACTGAGATATGAGCACCCAGGCAAAAAAAAAAAAAAAAAAAAAAAAAAAAAAAAAAAAAAAAAAAAAAACAGGTTTTACCCTGAGGTAGCTCAGATTATGGTGGAAGGATTACAGGTCAGAAAGGGTCCTCAGAATACCTAGGGGTAGAAAAGCATCTCATTGTTTTACTCCCAATGTATCGCAGAGGGACAGTTCTACCAAAGAGTACGTAATAAACCCCAGAAAGAACGGAATTGTGAGCTGGGGATGCAGCTAGTGGCAAAGCACTTTCCTGACATGCTTGGTGCCCCAGCATCAGTCCTCAGTACAAGAAAGAGGGTGGGGGAGTAAAAGAAGGAAGGAAAGAGGGGGAGGACAAAATTATGAAACAATACATAGATCAGGCTCAAAATTTTCATAATTATTAGTTGACAAAAAATTGTTGATCACTCTAATCGTTAGTAAACACACTGTCAATTTCTGTACATCTGGAATAGCCATTGTTTACAGGCCTGCCATGGTCCACAAGCTATGTCTTGCAACTACTAATACATAATACAAAAAGTTAGCTCTTATAAGAGAGGTGGCAATAGAAAAATAGAACAAGATGATTGTAAAGGAACAAATTACTTAAGAGCCGAGCCTACTTGGTTGGTATGTTTTCTCCATACCTGTGCCTTGATAAAATACCATTTTTCTCTTCCTTCACCGTAGTTCACTTTCTCAGAAATATGCCCTAATATCTGCTTCCTCTTCTCGATGCCAGAATCATTTCCTAGACTAGAAGTGAGAAGTTTCTGCAGTTTGCCAACTTCTTTCATGATATTTACATCCTGCAGTGTGGGCTAGCTTGTCTTCTCTCCCCCATTAGACTTTGAGCATCACCACCCTCCCCTTAACAGCTCCCACAACACCTATGGAGAACTCCAATCAGGGTATGTCCTTAGTAATTGCTTGCCAAACTAGCGGGAAAATGAAGTAATGAATGAACAAATGAACCAGCTTCTACTCAGTGTCTCCTGAAACAGACTGTTGAGATGCACTATGTTTTAATTTATTTGCTATCAAAGGTTAGTGCTTGCCTTAAATTCAAGCTGCTGGAATCATTTAATCTCTCTGTATTTGGTCCACATGTGAAATTTCAACCAACATCAAATGAAAGTTTGATTAAACAGACTAGGAACAGCATGTGGAATGACTGTCAGTTCCGCCAAAGCAAGATGTGGATCTGGAGACCAGAAGATGCCACACTTACAGAGCTGAGAGCTCCCAAAAGGAGCCTATGCCTGGCCTTTGCCCAAAGAAAAACAAGGTGTCCCTCGCCACCCCACCCCCAAAAAAACCAACAGCTAAGTTCAGAGACCCATCAGTACCTGGCGCAAGCCTTCCCTTTGTGTCTGTTCTTTGTGTCATGAACTCCCATTCCTCATCTTGAGGGATATGGCAATGGAGGATCTAGCACTACTGCAAAAATATTTACAAGCTGAGAAGGCAAAAAAGACAGAGAAGTTTCCCTTCCCGTGCTTATTCTAGCTTCTCAGAAGCCCTTGTTGCCCTTGAAGCTAATTTCCTGGAGTAGGGAAGGTTCCTGGGATTCTGCAAGCAGCCCCAGTTATCGGGGTAGCCATCAGAAGGTTCCTGGCATTGCCCGAGCTGGGATTCCTTCCAAACCATGTCTGCACCACCTGTGACTCTTCAGTCCACATACTTGCCAGAAGACCGTCCCAAGCCTGGGGGAATGTAGAGAGCTGCCATTCCACAAAGAGCCACCAGCCAACTTTGGCTGAAGAAGGGCAACCTTGTACATTGCAAAGGAGTTGGGGCTTCCAGCTAAGGGCATTTAGCCAGTCCTATTACGCAAATCTGGGATTTGTGCCCAGAGAACCTGCCCTAACTTGCTCAGGAGAGAGCAAGGTCGGGGGAAGATGGGAAAGGCTCTTATTCCCTACCTCTTTCCAGCTCCAGTCTGCTCCAGCTAGCTCCAGCCAGCTCTAACCAGCTCCAGCTAGCTCCAGCCAGCTCCAACCAGCTCCAGCCAGGTCCAGCCAGCTCCAGACCTCTTTGAACTTCTGAGCTCAGAAGGCACGACCAGTACAAGTCTGGGAATGTTTGTTTGTTTGTCTGTTTGTTTGTTTTGAGTTGTTATGTTTTTCAGTAAGCCTTTATGACTCAGGGTCTTTCTTGGGCTCGAGAAGGCTCAGGTTTTGGAAATCAATAAAGTCCAGTTCACATTCTGACCGTGCACTGGGTTTATAAGCCAAAGGAAGTTATTCGACTTCTCTGAACCTTTGTGTTCCTATCTGAAATTTTTAATAACCCTAACCCAGAGACTCAAAACCTCAGGGCTATTGAAATTTTAGACTAGATATTAGTTTAGGGTACTTGGTGCCCACTAGACACCAGTAGAACTTTCACGCACCCACTTGTGACAGCTAAAACTGATTTCAGACATCAGCAATTATCCCCCAAGGGAGGGGACTAAATTACACCCAGCTGAGAATCAGCTACCTAACCTAATCCTGTAGGTTTATGTTGTGCATGTATTATTGCAACCCAGGGTCTGGTTCCTATAAGCAAATGCACTTGAGGACTCTTACCTGACATTGTATATTCTCTCACTGCGTCCTCTCTACCCCTTCAGCTCTCATCTACATGCACTGGTGGCCACTTTCAGGAGCATCCAGGACTCTCCGACATAACAGCAGAGTGAGTCTGAGCACAAAGCAAGATGGAAGTTTATCCCTCAGAAATAGACCTGAGAGACAACACTAAGCCAGCTTCGTTGTCTCTTAGACAAGTCTGGGTGTATCCCACACTTTTCTCAGGAGTCTCCAGGGAGATCAGATTCCATGCATCCCTGCCTCACCTTCTACTCCCCAACAGATATACCCTAGATGTGCTCCCCAAACTCTTCTTACAACTTCCTCTGTCTTTCCTTCATAGTTTTTAAAATAATAAACTAAGAAATAAAAATCATATCCTTTATTTCTATAGATGTCTTCCTTTACTCTTTCATCAGACTTAACATTTCTTAACCCAGTTGTGGGGTTTCAGAGTTCTACTGTTTTAGTTTTGCCTTTCTAAATTCCTACAATAAGTTAAAACAACTGCTCTGTTCTGAGGGCTACTAAAATAAAGGTCTCCACAGAGGTAGATGAGAGTCTATGATTCTTACTTCTCAGCTGGACTCATACCTCATCTACCCACCTTCCACCTTCACCCAAACACACACACAGACACAAACACATGCACGCATGCACGCACGCATCAGTTGCTGATTTACAGGAATGAGGATAATATGTCAGCCTCTTTGAAGCATTATTGCAGAGAAAAAAACAAGGTCTTTGTTAATGAGCAGGCTTTTTTTTTTCTGAATCCCTAAAATGAGCTGGACAATGAGGGGACATTCAAAATCATAACATGGTTCCGTACTGCAAGCTCTACACTCTCAGGAGATTAATCACCAAACCTAAGATTACAGAAGAGTAGCAGATGCAGATAAGGCATACTTCCACTCAGAGGAATCTCAGAGACCACATGGAGGAAGTCAGACTTGAGTAATCTGAATTTAGGACCTACTAGCATCAGCAACACCCAGATGAAGATAAAAAGAAGCATGGGCGCTAAAGAGCATACTGTTTGGGAAACTCACAGGTAGTATAGGATGGCTCTAGTACAGGTTAAATGTATGTCTTTGGGAATCAGGAGGGCTGGCTAAGTGATGGGAGAGGAAGTCGTAGAGGAAAACTGGCTGAGCAGGAAGGAAATCTCTGCCTTCTGTGCCATTTTAGGAAGGTTGGGGTATATCCTTGACTGACAATGTGAGGAGGCATCCGAGTTACTCATCTTTCTGTTTCAGTGATGACTGGAGACAAAAAATCTTATTTGGCTCATGGTTTCGGAGCTGTTAGTTCATGGTGCTTGGCCATGTGGAATGCTGGAGCAATACAGAAGTGTGAAGCACTGGAAAGATGCTCACCTCACAGCAGCCAGGAAACAAAGAGAAGCAGAATGAGAGGAGACAGGGTCCCAAGAGTCCCTTCAAAGACCACCCTTAATGACCTAACTTCCTCTAGGACCCACTTCTTGAAGGTTCCATTTCCTCCTCAACAGGCCATTAACACATGAGTTCAGCGAGACATTTAAGATCTAAACCATAACCGTTATCTAAAGCTCTCTTAAGAGTGAGAGTGATGTTCACTTAGTAATTTAACAAAAACTACCAGGTTCTATTGCATGGAATCTGTAGTCTTAGGTCCCAAAGTCATAGTAAGAGAGAAACCAGTTGGTTGATGTCAGACATGATCTGGTGTGCTCTTTGGAAGAGAAAGCTGTATGACAACACACACACACACACACACACACACAGAGAGAGAGAGAGAGAGAGAGAGAGAGAGAATAATCCTTACATTGACTCAACTGTGCACTCATCTAGTTACACAGCCAGCTCATGCATCAGAGCAGCCTGTTTGACCCTGGAAAATAAGGTAGGAAGGCCCTCTGAGACAAAGCATCTTGACAAATGCCAAATGTGATGTCTGAAAAGCTGTAGATACTCACACAATACTACCTGTCTTGTATCTGGCAGGAAGGAGGCACAACTTGCAATCTATCTCATGGAGTCTCTCACTGAGAATCAGCCAAAAATGTCTTCTTAACAGAGAAGATAAATAGGTCTTTCACCAGGACCACCTGTAACTGTCACTCAAATTTCCCAATCCTTGAATAACCTGTTAGTATTGGTCTATTTAACAAGCAGACCCACTCTACAACTGCATAATTAGCCCCAGTTCTCCTTCAGTCATTACATCATCTACATCCCACGCTTAAACCTGGAAGGATATGAATGCTGTCTTTTTCCTTCTGGCTTATAAGATGTTTTCTCCTTGCCAACCCATGATAACATAAGCTATGACTTAAGGAGGGTAATCTAACATCCCAGAGGATTCCCTCCAACTCAACAGGTGATTGCTTGTGATGAGGTTCTGGGAGTTACTTCTTTGGAAACTGCTGTAGGATAATGCTCTTGTGTACTGTAAAAATTTGTCACTCATATTGGTTTCATAAAATGCTGATTGGCCAGTAGCCAGGCAGGAAGCAAAGGTAGGGCAACCAGAGTAAAAGAATTCTGGGAAGAGGAAAGACAGAGAGTCAGTCACCAGCCAGACGCAGAAGAAGCAAAATAGAAAGCCTAACTGAGGAAA
Organism: Ondatra zibethicus; assembly: GCA_004026605.1. Lineage (NCBI taxonomy): Eukaryota > Metazoa > Chordata > Mammalia > Rodentia > Cricetidae > Ondatra > Ondatra zibethicus. The sequence goes on from PVIU01004125.1 coordinate 26,055, forward strand.
GGTACCAAGCCACATGGCTAAACATAGACAAGAATCATGGGTTAATTTAAGTCGTAAGAGCAAGTTAATAATAAGCCTGAGCTAATAAGCCAAAACAGTTTATAATTAATATAAGCCTCTGTGTGTTTCTTTGGGATTGAATGGCTGCTGGACTAGGTGAGACAGAAACTTCCATCTACAGGATACCCTGCTAGATAGAGAGCTAAGACTCCCTTAAGAAAAAATTATACAAGCACCAAAAGCCCAGTCTGAAAGGAATTTCCAAAGACCAAGACACCAACCCGCTCACTTGGCAGTTCAGCCTCTCTTTAGAGTCAGAGAAGACAATGTGGAGTCAGGAATCAATGTCTGGCATCCACACTGGGCATGTTCCATTGTACCTCATGAGATCTTACCACCCATGGCCATTGAGAAATTGTCTACTTTTTGAACAAGCTTTCCTGTCATTGGTGGCCCTGGGTATTGATGACATGTGTTGGCCAACAGTATGGAGATGAATATGTATGTACTCACTCATTAGTGGACTCTAGCCATAAACAAAGGACATTAAGCCTAGAGAAGACAAATAGCAAGGTGAACCCAAAGAGAAACATATATAGATCCTCCTGGAAACTGGAAGCAAACAAGATAGCCGGGCAAAAGTTGGGAGCACGGTGGGGGGGTAGGGTTAGGAGTGGGGGTGGGGTTAGGGGAAGGGGAGAGGGGGAAGGAGAAGGGAGAAGGGAAGGACTGGGGAGAGCTTGGGAGAGTGGGAGGGTGGAGATTGGGAAAGGGCATATATTGGAGCAGAGAAGAAGATATCTACACTAAGGGAGCCATTTTAGGTTTGGCAAGAGACTTGGTTCTAGAGGGGATTTCAGGTGTCCACGGGGATGTCCCCTGCTAGGTCCTTGGGCAGCAGAGGAGAGGGTGCCTGAACTGGTCTTGTCCCATAGTCACACTGATGAATATCTTGATTATCACCATAGAAATTTTGTTCGATGGATGGAGATAGAGACAGAAACCCACATCCACATCAGAGCAATGGACTGAGCTCCCAAGGTCCAGTTGAAGAGCAGGAAGGAGGGAGAAGGAGCAAGAAAGTCAGGACCGCGAGAGGTTGGTCCACCCACTGAGACAGTGTGCCTGATCTAATAGGAGCTCACCAAATCCAACTGGACCAGGACTGAATGAGCATGTGATCAAACCAGACTCTCTAAATGTGGCTGCCAATGGGGACGGACTGAAAAGCCATAGATAATAGCACTGGGACCTGTATATTCTGCATGTATTGGCTTTTTGGGACCCTAGTTTGTTTGGATGCACACCTTCCTAGACGGGGATGGAGGGGGGAGGGCCTTGGACTTCCCACAGGGCAGGGTACCCTGCTCTCTCTTAAGGATGGAGGGGGAGGGAGGAGGGTTAGTGGGGGAGTGGGAGGGGAATGTGAGAAGGGGAGGAAGTGTCAATTTTTGAATGGAAAAAAAATTTGCACATTTCTTTGATGCGCAATAGTGGCAAGGATGTTTAAATGTCTTATTGGTTTTGACAGTATCTCAGAGGAGATCATTAATACCATAAAGACCAATGCCTTTACAAAATGGCTTCTCTTAATGGGTCAAATGGTGCCAAAGAGGTACAAAAAAAAGCACAACTATGACTTTCATGGTAAAAAAAATTTTTTTAATTCTGACATGAATTACAGGGTAGAAAAGCTTGGCAAAGCTGTGTTGAGGTGATTTAATCTTGCTTTTGCTGTAGTTTGTGTCCCAGGTCTGCTCTAAGGTCTCTTGAGCTTCCATGTGGTCTCCTTCCTTTAGGATAGGCTTAAAATACAAAGAGTAGCTCAGCCACTAGACAGGTTATGGAATGGATTTACACAAACAGTACATTCAAGAAAAGGTGCCCTACCAAAGATAGGACAAGACAGAATGGAGAGCTAAATGTTCTTTCTTATCATGATAAATGTTACTTAGTGCAAGGGAAGAGAGTGTCGTTTAGAAAACATGATGCGAGATGAGTTAGGGCTCAGAGAGTTTCAATCCCTTTGGTATCCACTCCTAGAAAGACCTTTTTGAAGCACAATGCATGCATAAGGTACCCTGCATCCGTGGCCAAAGAGAAGAGCAGGAGATGGACATGTGCATGAGAAAATAAAGATGGCTGCTGTCATGCAGACTAAAGCAGATCAAGGGTCTGGAGGAGCAAAACCTAATAACAACCTCCATGTTCAACAATAAAGCTATAATGCATAAGGATGTGAGGGCGATCTGGCTGCCACCTCTGTCGCCCCATTTAACACCCGGGTTGATTCAGTGGAGCTGAATGACCAGGCTGGTGTCACCTCCCTCCCTCCCTGCTCCAAGCCTATCACTCCCAAAGCTGCCGGTTTTGGTTTAAAAGGACAGCCTTACCCATTAGAGGAGGACCTGTCTTTGGTCAGGAGTATACAGGTAGCTGTGCTCCCTGCTAGAACCTCCAGACAAGCTCTGCAGAAACGATGCACTATTGAGAATGTAGGGGAATACAAGGGGGTAATGAGGGCTGACTATGACCAAAGTATGTTATACACAGGGATGACATTGTCAAATAAATGAAGACAATTTTAAGAAAAAAATCTACAAGGTAGTAAAACTGTCGATGTAATTAAGTATGCAGCAATAATTATGAAATGTGAAAGCAAAAGATTTCACTGAAATGCAGTTTGCAAGAAGAAAAGCAGTATGCCTGCTTCAGTGACAGTAGCTCCTCTGCCTCCAAGTGTTCAGGGACTCCCTCTTGCCCCAGAGTCCTTAACAAGGTCATTAGGCCTTTCTTTCCCTGGGTTGGACATTACCAGCCCTCACCCTACTCTCTAATTGCTTTGGTCTGCCTGTTTAGTGATCTTAAACACTGCCTAGCCATGTCGCCTTCAGCAGTAAACTGAGATATCACTTCCTCCCGAAGCTTCTCCAGCCTTCCCCCAGAAGGCTCCCTAGTCCAGAATCCCATGCTGCGTCACAAGAGCCTGTGAACTTTCCAGTTGTCCCAAGAAGACTGTGTATGTCTTCTCAATAGAGGTTAACCTCTTGACCACTTTTCTAATTGCTTTGTCCTAGAGCCTTACATAGGACCTGGCATGTGGAGCGGCCAGGAACATGCCCTGGGTGGATGAATAGCTAAAAGCATGATTGACAGGTGACTGAACGAAGGCCTCCGGATATGCATCCTTGCTACTGGCTTCCCTCTGCACTGTCATTGAGTGACAGTGTCTCTAGACGGCTCCACAATACGAGGGACCAGAAACCAGGAGAAAAGAAAAGCAGGAGAACCTGTGTCGTTCAGGTTGATCTCTTTTTCAAATTCGTTTTCAATACTGCGGAGGGTTTGAAGCATGAGGGAAGGGATGTCAACTCTATACATAGGGTTCACCTACCACAAATTCACCCGTTTAAAGGCCTTTCTTTTATTCAGAGTTGAGAAGTGGTCACCACAAAGTTTCTTTTGTTTTGTGGCACTTCCACTTCCACAAAAAGAAACGCCATGCCCTGTAGTTATTGTCCCCAGCAGTCTCCCCACATCTGCTCTCCCTAAGTAACAACTGATATGCTTTATGTCTCTCTATGATTACTTACTCTGGATCTGTTTTTATGAAGAAAATCATCTAACATGATCATTTGCATCTCATTTCCACTTAACATAATGCTTCACCCATATTGTAACCTGTATCATTACTTCATTCTTATTTATGACTAGATAATGTTCCATGTATATATCCATGCAAATATTCCATATTTTGCTTAGCCATGTATCAGTCACAAACAATGGTGCTTTTAATATTCATGTAGAAATTTTGTATGGCCATACTGTTTTCATTTATCCCATGTAGAAGCCCAGGTGTGTAACTGCTCTGAACAGTAACTCTGTTTAACTCTCTACAGAACTGCAAAGCTATGCTTCCTCCAGTAGTGCATGCTTGCTGACACTACTGTCCTGACCATTTAATTATTGCATCCTAGTCACTACAAAATGGTAGTAAGGTTTTGATTTGCACTTCCTGATAACTTATGACACTAATGCTCTAATAGTTATTGGCTATGTATATTTCAATTTCTTTATTTTTTTAACTTGTAAAAATGTTCATAATGTAAAATAATTTATTTCTAGTAAATACAAAGTATTTATATCACTCTCAGGTTATGGTAATAAACATTAAACACAAAATACACAAGAAAAACACCCTCATGACTATAAGGGACTAAAGAAATAGTGGGCCAGGAACTAGAGACATGGCTCAGTGGATAAACACTTTCCATGCACGTATGAGGACTGGAGTGTGGATCATAAGAGCCCACATAAACTGTGTGAGTGTGGCAGCCGCCTGTAAGCCAACACTCAGGGAGACAGAGACAGGAGGACATTCCCACCCCCACCCCATCCCCGCCAGAGCAAGCTGGTGAGCTAGACTAGCTGGAACCAGTAAGCTCCAGAGAGACCTTTGCCTCAGAAAATAAACTAGAGAATAATTCCCATGCAACACACACACACACACACACACACACACACACACACACACACACACAATGGACCGTCTCTTGGGGATAAACATGAACTTTGATCCCAGAATCATGTGACAAAACTTTTTCTTCCTCTCTCTGAGCAAGTCGTTCAGCCTCCACGGAGTCCTGGCTTCCACATCTATAAAACGGAGCTTTATGAATCGCTGAATCTTACAGGTAATTCGGGGAGCAAAGTGTTTACACAAAGCACACGGCATGGTCACCAACACACAGTAAGTGCTCCGTAAGTTTTGTCATATGAAACTAGGCATTGAAATGAATCCCTTTTAAATTGTAGGATGGCTAGGAGGTTTTTATTATGCAAATACAAAGTATGACTTTCAAAGAAGAAATCATTTGCTTTCCAAACTTAATCAACCACGAAACTTTTGTCACAGGTCCCCTGACAGAACAAGCAATCCAGCAAACTGCTTTAGGGCATGCTCACCTACTTACTTTCCTTCCCTCTCCTATGTGCTGGAGAGTTGAGGTCCTGTTCCACAGACTCCACCTCTCAAACCACAAATCCAAATGGGGAACCTGAGTTCTTGTGCTCCCCCACTTCTTCAGAAAGAGTTTTCCATGAAGCCATCGTGTTGGGAATAGGTAAAGAAGGCCTGTGTTCTTCCCACCACACTCTGCCAACTCATCCCATTAAGGACCGCTCTGGCCCTCTAAACCCACCCTTACATTGTTACGGGGAGAAGAAAGAGCCCTCATCGCTGATGTTCTAGCAAGTTATCAAGTATCCAAGTAATATGTGTTGTGTTCGAGCCTCCTGCATTGGGAGGGAACCTTCATAACCACCCACGAGGTTACTTTATAGTTCAGAACCCCTTGGGACTCATGAAGAAAGGGAACCATCTTTCCACTGCTGGTACAAAGAGGGGCAGGGCACAGATCCAAAATTCATCAGTCTTCTGCAATTTCAGCCAGCCAGTTCCTTCTCAGAGCTGGGGGTGTGCCGGCTGCTGTGTGGCCAACACTCAGGGAGTTAGACTGAGCAAAAAGTTGCAGATGGAAGCGGAGGAATAGCTTTGCGGAGAAATCTTAGAGGCCATGCACCTCCACACATCGCTGCCCTGTTAGAATAACTGCAGAAAGAAGGATCCTTCCATGTCCAAGGGCAGAGCCGCTCACCCAGCCCAGTCAAACGCCACCATGATTGTTTCAGAGAAGTCGCCTGGAAGACAACAACTCCAAACATGAGATTGGGAAGTCCATCCCTGAAACAGCTTTCCAGGCCACACCGGCCAAAAACTGGCCTACGGAGATTCCAGGTGACCTGGGAGCTTCTCCCCAACCCTCCTACCTCCACATGGTTATTGAGAGAAGGAGAATGGGAACCAGAAGGGGACTCAAGGCTCCCATTAGCTGCAGCTGATTTCCTAGATGTAACGATCAGAGCCTGGCTGGAAGAAAGCTGTCTGTCCATTACGATTAATGCGATTCCAATATCTACAGCTCCTCAGCTAGCTGAGAACATATTTTTAGTTCTAATATCAAAACATGTCAGAATTTGTTTTGGCAAAGCTAACAGAATGGTCCAGGTCTGATTAGCGGCTTGGTGCCCTGGGCAGGCATACCCTTCAGTCCCTAGCCATAATGGAAAGGGAGGTGCCCACTTTCTTCTCCTTTCAAACTTCAAAATGCTCCTCTCTACATCCCTAAATCTGCTGGTCTTTTTTGGAACCCCAACCCAAAAGACCTAGAAAATTTCCAAATTTCATTTGTCTGCCATAAACTTGGTAAATAAGACTTCTGGTATTGCAGAGAGTAAAAATTTTTTTAATTTCATATATGTATGCCATATTTACATCATTTCCCCTTCCTCCCTCCAACCCATCCTGTGTCTACCTCCCCCACAGCATGTATGTGTGTATGTGTGCATACATGTGTGTATGTGTGTAATTTAGGTAAACATAAAAAGAATGTGATTCACTCTGACATTTCAGATACGATTAGTGTTATTTAGCCTCCTTCCTCCCTTCTTCTATCTCTGCATTGCCCTTTCTGCCCCTGCCCAGTTAAAGCCTCTTGCTCCATTTTCCCCATCCTTCCTTTTAAAATATCAGTAAAAACTAATGACCAATTTAAAACAGGAGGCCAGTTTGGATTGGCTGTCCCGCCTCTGGCCTGTCGGTGGAGTGGTCAGCAATTAAGAACAGCAGCTCTGCGGTAAGACCGGCTAGACTCAGCTCTCCACTTTCTCCTCCATGTGATGGTGAACTACCTACTTTGCTCTTTCTGCTTCACTTTTCCTACCTTTAATATGAGGGAAATGCAGCTGTTCATGTGCCTGACGGGAGAACTAAATGAGGTAATGTGCATTCAGGCAGCTGGTGAGTCAGTGATTCATATTAGGTAATTATTGTTATTGTACGTCATAGGTGGGCAGCCGGCTTGCAGAAAAGCATGCACTTTAATTCAGGAAAGCTGGTCTGCCACTTGGGCTACTCAGTTCCCATCCCTGGGCCTCCAGCTTCCTCATCCACAGATTAGAGGTGGTCAGCCATCTGAGAACTGCTTGAGGCTTCAGGGAGCTACTGCATGAGACACATGTTTGCGAACTGTTACGTGATAGTCGATGTAATCTAATATGATTATCCTCCAGCTGACCCAAGCCTCTGGAGATGCTGGACAGAGCTGTTGACAGGACTTGACAGTCTGGGTAATGGATTAAAACCTAAAACCACACTTAGGGCCTTCCAATGCAAAGCAAAAACAAGTCAGAGGCATAGAAATATGGGCTCAGAAGGCTACGGGACAAGGGTCTGAGCAATCTCTATGAAGGAATTACCTGGCTGATTCTGCTTATTGGCTTAGCACCCTCCAAACAGACTGGTTGTATTTTTTTTTTTCAATTGACATTCAGTAACACTAGCTCCCTCTGTCCTAAACCCTATAATGGTTTTGTCCCTATTCAAGTAAGGATAAGTATTCTGCCTTAAATATGGTTTGTCTCTGCAAAAACCCCATGCTGAGATAAAATGCCAATGCCACAGTACTGAGTGATATGGAGGCCTTTAAGAGATGGTTGGTGTCACAGGGCCTCTGCCCTCTTGAACGGATGAATGTAGCTCCCACAGAGTGAGCTATAGCTGGAGGTGCGAGTTACATAGTGTGTTTCCCAGGCTCTCCCTAACTTCCTCTCGCTGTGTGATCTCTCTGGCTAATTGCCCTTCCTCCCACCTAAGGCCATCACCAGAAGCCAAGAGAAGCCAGAGGACATCCAGACAAAGAACATCTTTCCTTTACAAATGATCCCATCTCAGCCTGGCTGCTAAAACAGTGGCTCTCAATGCGTGGGCAGAGACCCCTTTGGGTCGAACAACCTTTTCAGAAAGGTCATCTAAAACCATCAGAAAACACAGATACTTGCATTACAATTTATAACAGTATCACAATTACAGTTATGAAGTGGCAAAAAAAATAATTTTATGGTTTGGGGGTTCACAGCATTAGGAAGGTTGAGAACCACTGTGCTAAAGCAACAGAAAACCAACTGAGACATGAAAAGAGGCCCAACTGGGCTGAAGAGTTATATTCTAAGGGTATTCACCTTGGGCTAGCCAAGCCTGGCTTGAGGCTTCAGCTCATAAAGGCAGCCAGAGATTTGACCATCTGGCTCATATCAAGGAATTCATCCACCTGGTGGGGCCTCTGAAGACCTCTGCAGTCTGAGCATTCTTCAAGGAAAAGAGAACCGAGAATTCACACATAATTCTTCCTTCTTGGACTCTCATGACCTAGGGCATGTTAAAGTGCTTTCATTGACAGCCTCTTACTTCATGAAAGAGTCAGAAATTTATGAAACAGGAAAGGGGAATGGGTGTTGAAGAAACACGAAATGAAGGAGGAGGAGACCAAGTTCTCCCTGACCCTACCCAGCTCTCAGGTGCTGGAAAAGGAAGGGCGTGTTCAAGGTTGCGCCAGAGCAGCTCCGAGGAGGAAGCTGTTTGGGGAAGCAGTGTACTGCAATGCTCAGTAGAGTTGTCAGAGCCTGAACAAGAGAGACTCACCTCAGCTGGCCTTAGGTGAACAGCTCTTCATGGACACCTTTAGCATGAGGAAGGGTCTAGGACTACATGCCAGAGCCCAAGAGAAAAAGGTCACAGGCACAGTGGAGGAAGAGATGGAGTTGACGCTCCGCCATGCTCTGGCCTTCACCCTGTTTCCTCTTAGCTGTGGTTAAAGAGAAAACACCGCATTAAACTAGGCCTCCTCACACAGAGTCACCTTCTGATTCAGCCACAGTCTGCCTGCAGCTGAGAAGACACAGGCCTGAGCTTTTGCTCCAACTCAGTTGCTCTCCCTCCTCAAACTGCTCCCTGCCCCTTTGCCCCCGTCCGTGTCCTCCTTTCTGGTTTTGTCCTGTCACCTCTTTCTCCATCCACGCCTCCCATAGCCCCTCATTCAGATGCCCAACTTCCCTGCCTCCTTCCGTGGACCTCACTATCTCTGGCCCGGTTCTCCTCTCTGTTTCTCTCACTCTGGCTCCCTTCCCTCTCCCTTCCTCCTTTTTTTCTCCTCTTCCCAGGTCCCTGCCTGCCCCCCACTTCCCTTCCTCCTCACTTTCTCCTCACTGTCTTCCTCCTCCTGACTTCCTTCTTCCTCCCTGTGTTCCACCTCCCTGCCCCCTTGGGCTGGTTAGGTTTTGTCAACTTGACAGGAGCCAGGGTCATCTGGGAAGAGGAAACTTCAAGTGAGAAAACACCTCCATCATGCTGGCCTGTAGGCAAGTCTGTGGGTCATTTACCTGATTAATGATTGATGTGAGAGGGCCCAGTTCACTGTGGGTGGCGCCACCCCTGGATGAGTGATCCTGAGTTGCATAAGAGAGAGAACTGAGCGAGCGATGGGGAGCAAGCCAGTAAGCAACAATCCTCCATGGTTCCTGCCTCTGCTCCTGAGTTCCTACTGACTTCCCTCATTGATGGGCTGTGTTCGGGATGTGTGAACCGAACAAACCCTTTCCTTCCAAGTTGCTTGTGGTGACATCCTCATCACAGAGATAGAAAGCAAACTAAGACACGCTCCCTCTTCCTCCCCGTTCTCTCTGCTCCCCTTCTGAAGGCACTCTGCCTCTTCCCTGCCCCTCTTTCTCTACTCTCCTTTGTTCTCTTCCCTCTGTTTGCCTCATCTGTCTTTCCTGACCCGGCCCATCTCCATACATACCTACTTTCAGATTTCCTTGCTTCCGGTTTCTATCAGGTCCAAAGGTAAAGAATAGTTTTATGTGCAGTTTGCAGAAGGCTCTGATATTGGCAGCAGAAAACAAGGGAAGAGGAAAGGTGGTTTGTGTAAAAATAAATAATAATAAGTATAATAAAAAAAGAAATTTTATCATAAAATTTCCAAGCATGTGAACTCCTATTTATCCTTCCTTTGTAGCCTCCCCAGAAGCTAGCCCTGTACCTAACAGGTAAAAAGAAATTCATAAATGTCTGTCGACTAAAAGCCCCACCAATAACTGAATGAATGTGGAAACAAAATGTCCGTCTATTTCACTTGAGCACACGTACCCACAGTGTCCGCTGAATGAGGGAGCAGAGATATCCATCCCTGGAACCCTCTGGTAGAGACACATCCCATTAGCAGACTCATTAAAAGGAAATGGGACTGCTACAGCCCATCCTCTCTACAGTGGCCAGCATTTTCCTTGTTGACTTCATGAACTTTCCTGGTAAATCCTCTTTTATAAGCACAGGTAGAATCCCAGTCCACAGTTCTGGACACATAGCCACTGGCTCTCCTTGTGTCTCAGCAGTGCTAGGGCTCTCTCCCTTCCTTCGACTTCCACCCCTCACTGGCTCATTCCTGAACCCTTCTCGCTCATCTATTCAGCAAATGTTTCAATGTTCTGCCTTCCCTGTGACAAGCGGCGCCCTGCAGACTTTCTGTGAGCTATCTCATTTAATCCACGGACAACTCTTAAGCAAGGAGCCTTTATTATCTTTTCTTTTCACGTGAGGAACCAAGGTGGAACCTAGCCAGATGTGTCCCCCCAGCTGTCCTGGTTTGCTCACTATTGAAGTAGTTCCCAGGACATCGACCTTGAAGGTTTAAAGTCAGAACAATCCCAGGCAAGCTGTCCCAGTTTTCCCGGGACTTGGAAATTCCCCGGGGCATGAGACTTTCGGTGCCAACACTGGGAAAACCCCGTGCAAACTGGATGGATTGGTTACTCTGCTCCAACCGCAAGCCTGGGGCCATACGACTGGTCCACTTAAGAGCCAAAACCATTTCATCTGATTCCAGGGCCCCACTTTTACTCCCCCTTGCCCAGCTAACCTCTAACCCACTATTTTGAGCTGCTTCTAAACCACGCTACAGTCACACCCAAATACTGCTGTACTAGTTGGTTCGCCATGGCTGTGATAAATACACGAGGCACTCAATCAAAGGCTTATCTTGGTTCACAACTTTGGAGCTTTCAGCCATGATTCAATAGATCCATTGTCTTGGGTCTCTGGCAGGAGTGAGGGCAGCTCATCATGGTGGGAGCCCACAACATTGCACAACTTTCCCTCCGCCAGACTACCAAAGATCAGAAGGGAGGGTAGGGCCTCCAGCAGGGCATAGTCTTGTGGCTTAAAGGCCCCTCCTTCTAAATGTTCCTCACGTCCTGATAGCATCAGCTACAGACCAAACCTTAAACATCTGGGTTTGGGGGAGAAAACCCTTTCTAATAGTTTTCCCCAGCCCCCGCCCTTGCTCCTCCTGTGGTTCTCTTTGAAAACGGGGAGGGGGGAATCCCAGCTCTTCATCTACAGCCTTCCCACCCCCAGCCCTCCTGTCAAACTGGACCAGTACTCTCTCTGCCCCGGCTGTGGTTCCACAAACGTCTACCTCACCTCTGTTCTTGCCTCGTGCCCTCCTTCCATTACTGGAGAAGGTCAGTCTAGCATCTACTTGGGGTTAAGGTTGCCTGGAGAAGACAAAGAGGAGGCAGACATGGTACCCCAAATAAGCATCTTTCATCTTATTTCAGGGGCCATTTCCTCTAAACCCCTCCTGGACCCCTTTCCTTAGATCCAGCACGTCTATTGTCAAGTAGCATGACTTGTGGCACTGAAGTCATTTGATCTCATGCTTTCACCTGGCCTATGCCTGTGAGTCTCAGTTCACTAATGAGATTGTCAGAGTGTGGGGACAGTGATGTAGGCAAGCCTTTCTTCTGCTTCCCACAATACATCTGACCTGGCAGCAGTCACATAATGGCTAATTGAGAATTCCTCATCAAGCTAAATTAAATTGGTTAAAACAGAGTCTCTGACACAAATAATTCTATGTAACAATTGGATTTTATTTTTCCCAATCTCAGAGTACAGAGCAGTTCTTCTGCCAGAGAAAGCCTTAACTTCGAATTTCCCTGCCATCTGGGAGGGCCTGAGCCAATCAAGTTGACCCATTTACATTTCTTATTCCACCTCTGCAGAGGAATCTGCCTCCTTCCCTTCCTCTTCCTCCACCCCCAGACATCTTAGAACCTAATCACCACCTTCCGAACCCTCCCTGTCAACTTCCACCCCCTCAACCAAATGCACACACCACCTCAAACACTGAACCACAGTCAAATTTTCAAAGTTCAAGAGCTGAAAAAGAGGAGCAATTGAGTCATTTTTCCTTGATTCAAAGTACTGGGGCTTTTCTAGAGCACCCTGACATCCTTTGTATGAGCCTGTTCCTGAAGCAATGCAAGCTGAGGGGTCTCACCACGCTGCCCAAGTTAACAGTGGGGAATGGCACACTTTTCCTGCAAGTAACTTGGGTCACCGGGTCACAGGTCACCTGTCCCCATATCCTATGACACAGATTTCCTTGCTGCTGGCCTCCGTCCATTGTATAGTCTGCTTCAGAACCAAGCCTAGCCCTAGTCAAGTCTCTGTCGCCAGCACAGCTCTGCCTTTGCTGGCATGAAAAGTGGAGCGATACATTCTTTTCCTCTTTCTTTGTTTGTTTTTTTTCCTCCATAAGTTCCATGTTCAGAAAACTCATGAAAATCTCTAATTCACCCAAGATGGAAGACATCCCCAGCAGAAGGGCAAACAGGCCTTTGGAGCTTTGGGCTATCCTGTGGAGTCAAGCTAAACCGGAGGTGCGGGGTCCGGCAGCTCATCACCCCAGAAGCCACCCCAGAAGGGTTCTATGCAGTCCTCTGAAAAGCCAACCCCAGCTCCAGTGATTCAGGGGTGTCTTTGAATGGCTGGAGGACCTTAGAATCCCATTGGCCCTTCCTTACCAAAAAAGGGAATCCTGTGTAAACCATAATTGCCTTCCAAGGAGAATGACTCTTAGGAAACTCAGTGAACCAGGTGGTGGTGGAGCGCACACCTTTAATCTCAGCACTCAGCAAGCAGAAGCAGGCTGATCTCTGTAAGTTTGAGGCCAGCCTGGTCTACAAAATGAGTTCCAGGACAAACTCCAAAGCTACTGAGAAACCCTGTCTCAAAAACAAACAAACAAACAAACAAATAAAGAAGAAGAAGAAAAGAAAAAATTAAAAAAAAAAAACCTCAGTGAGCTCCTTGATAAGTTTGAGTGTGAAAATGTCCTGTAGCTAATTGTGGGTGGAGAGGCATGAAAGGGCTGCATGGCTTTAGATAAATAATAATAATAATAATAATAATAATAATAATAAAAGGATGGAAGGAAGAGAGGAGAAACCAATGAAAGGCAACATCTAAGGAGAGAGGCTGAGGTTTCACAAGAGGTTCAGTGGTCAGGCATGGGGTGGGGGGAGCAAAATACCAATATGAAGGTGTGAACTGTCAAAAGCCCTTTCATCTCCCACATCTACTCTGAATTTTTTTTCCACGAACCTCCACGAATGAGCGGGTTTTATGGGTTTGCACTGGTAGAACTCAGAGAAGAGGCTGGGTTGCTGGTATGAATCAAGCAGGGTTAAAACATGAGCAAGGGTAGAGAGCCACAAGGGGGAAAGAGCAAGAGTTAGAAGCCAGGGTGGTGACCAGAAACCACCTGCCTAAGGATCTGGAGAACTGTTGATGGTGCTTTGGTGGTTCAAGTTCACCTCTCTAGTTGTCACCCGGAAGGATGACATACATGTGTGTATATATGTATATGCACATATGTACACACACACACACACACACACACACACACACACACACACACACACGCACGAACATTTGGCCCAATCCAGAACCAGACACAGGGTATGCCTGGCTAGGAACTGGCTGGTGTGTCTGGATTCTATGGCTCCCTTTCTTGGAAAGCTGAACAAATGGAATCTTGGCCCCTGACTGTCAGGGAAATGTCACCACCAACTAAAGACAGTTGACTACAGTGGGGTGCAGATGTGTACCTTACGTGTCCATCATGGTAAAGAAATTTGACCTGGAGCATTTGAGATGATGAGGCATGGATTGTGCTTGATGGTCCAATGCTTTTATGGAGAATATTTGGAAGTGTCCAAAAACTGAAGTACCTCAAAAATGGCAGTTGGATTTCTCTTTAATTACAGCCTCTGTGATAACACTATTAAGGAGTTATTAAAGAGTGTGTGAATGAACACTGGGGAAAACTAGCACAAGAAAGAGAGTGAGGGGGGCTAGATGGAGGAAAGGCCCTAATTCCTGGGAACACAATCCAATCCCAGAGAAGAATGGACTTGAACTGTTTAATTTCTTTGATGTTGCTATAATAAAACACTATGATCAAAGCAACTCTGGGAAGAAAGGATTTAATTGGCTCACACTTCCAGGCCACAGTCCATCACTGAGGGAAGTCAGGGCAGGAGCCATGGAGGACTGTTGCTTACTGGCTTACCCTCTGGCTCGGGCTTAATTGGCTTTCTTCTACAACCAAGGGTTACCTGCCTAGAGGTGGGACTATTGACGGTGGTCCTATACCGATTAGCAGTGAAGAGAGTGCTTTACAGACGCATCCACTGGCCAACCTGATAAAGACAATTACTCAACCCAACTGTCCCTTCACCCTGGGTGATTGCAGATGATGTCAAATTAACAGTAAACGCTAACTAAGATACCAACTATGCAGATGCCCCCAAACAGCAAAAGAGGCATTCCACACAACCTCTGACAAACCATCTCAGAACCTGTGTTTTTGTGTCTTTGTTGTTGGTTTTTTCACGGGCAGTTTCTACCTACCCAATAAAAGCCAGACACTCGGCTGCATGCTAGGGTGCAGAGATGAAACAGACAGGACATCCCTACTGTCTTGGACTTCATGCCCACAACTGCTGAGAATAGTGCGTGAATGAGATTGTTTCAGGTGCTGCCAAGGGTCCTATGACCGAAATAAAGCTAGAACCATGATGGGAACGGTTTGCAGTAGGCACTGTTTAGAAGCCAGTAGCTGAAGAAGGAAGCTGTATGGGAGCAACAAGTCAAGGCCAACCTAGAGAAGCTGCCGGAGAAGGCATCCTGAACAGAATAGCCAGTGGATGCAGCTGGAGATGCAGGCCAGCAGGAGGACCAGCAGATCCCACAGCAGACCAAAGGCCACAAGTCATCAGGTGCAATGTCATGAGCTGGAGGAAGTCTTTTCTCCAAGAAGCAGAAGCTGTGCTTACAGGAAAAATCCACCAGAGGGCTCTGTGGGGAATCCCATCCCCCCCTTTTCCCCTCCCACTGCTGATGCTCTTCCTGTTGGAAGGTAGAAGCCCTGTTTCCCTCTGAACAAAAGCTTCTCTACAAACAGCCACTGGACTTCAGTGGGAGGAAAGGAACCGATAGCAACCAGCACAATAGAGCAGCCCAGAGGAAAGATGGAGCTGCCATCCTGGTGGTTTAGCAGAGAGAGAATATCACCCCTCCCCTACTCAGGTCCCCCATCTGCAAAGACTACGCTCAGCCCAACTGACCTGGTCACCCTCCTTTCCAACTGGTTGATCCAAGGTAGTTGTCACGACCACAAGCCAAATGCCGGTTCTTCAAGGAGCACACTTGCCCAGGAAGCAACAGCTTTAAGCAGTTAAAAGACAAATGAACAAAAACCTTGAAGGATGGTGTAGTGTGACAGTCAGGGTTGGAAGGTGTGGGGTAGACTGAAAGAGCAATAGGATTTTCTATTTTGACCTAGATTGTCTTACAGGAATTACATGTATTATACTTAAGCGTCATTGAATAAAGGCAAGAATTGTTCCTGCCTAGCACACCCTAGAAATGTGTGATTAGAAAGGAGGAGGTGGCTGGGATCAGAAGCAGAGGGTTACAGGACAGAGAGCCACAGAGCCCAGGGACTTTAGGGGCATTCCCAGGAATGAGAGGGGGAAGGTTATACACATCTTCAAGGCGTTTGAAGCTCATGTTGGCCTTGGGCATTCCTGCCCACTAGACTTCTTTCCCATCTGCTGGAAGAAGCCAGCTCTCCTGAGTCCTCAGTCCTAAACAGATTAGAGTCCTGTCTGGTCCTTTGCTGCTGCTTGCTGAAAGGGGAACTTCCTGAGCCCCGGCCCAAGTGTGTCACCCACAGCGGATGCTCTCCACCTGCAACTGCATCCCAGCCCCAGAGCCTGGCACCTATGCAGCCCTCAGCGAGTGCTTATTTAACAGAGTTTGACAAGAACACAGGAAGCACAGCCATGGAGCTCAAGGAACAGTCTGTTCAGGGAGAAAGCCAGTGAGAAAGGGGTGGATGGCAGTACTGCGTACCATCGTCCCAGGCAGCCCCCCCACCACGTCCAACCTGCAGGGACACTCTATCAGCTGAATTTGTTTTCTCCTCTCATGAGGTGGAATTCAGAAGCTTCGTCCCTTTTGCCTCAGATCCCTCCCCATTTCCTAGGTTGTGCTTGTGACCGCTGAGGGCCTCCAACTACAAATTTCAAACCACAGGTTCCAGAGTCTCATGCACGCCTGCTGGCAGGAAGCTGCTGGTGGGTGGGGCCTTGACAGATTCTGGCACCCAAGCTTGAGACAATCTATGTCTATGGAGAAGCTATGACCCCCTGGCTCTGGAAGCAACTGGTAGACAGTTTGAGTGGACCCTGTCCCATGGGTCAGAAAGATGAATTTTAGAAGCTGTGCTCTGGCTTGCAATGAGCAGCCTTCCCACCAAGCTTTGCCCAGCGGAACTAAAGCTTGAACTTCCCTCTGAGCTCGTCTCTACAGCTAGGGCAGTCAGTAAGCCTGGCAATTCAGAGACGCTGCACTGACACTTTTGTTAGCATCTTGAATTAGCCATGCTGTGCCTAACGCTTAAGGACTCCACTACAGGACAGGTAAGGATGAATGGTGAAGAAATATGGGGAGGGAAGAAGGATAAAAGAAGACCATTAAATATATTCATAAAGCGAATTTGCACATCCCATGAGGAATATGTTTATCATGAGGGGTGATTAATGATATTACTCTCCATGTTCTGTCCCCCCTTCTACCCTACGCTGGTACAAACTCCAGGATCTAGTCGGCTTTGACAACTCCTGCTGGGACAAACTAAAGCCAAGAAGTGACCTTGACCCATGAACCTTTGTGATGACTTTTGCAAATGTTTCCCTAAGAATAGAGAAAAGAGCCAGGAGAGATCCTGGATGTTTGCTTCCCATTATGGAGGAAGTGAGACCTGCTGGGCCAGTCCTAAAAGGTCGTGAGTGTCATCTCTCCAATAGCATTGGAAGAATGAAGCATGACAGAGGGCCCTCAAAATTCAGCTCAGAGTTGTCCCCGTATAAACAAGTTCAATTTCTCTCTTGTTCTACCAGTACCTTGCATGGGGATGTTTGAGACCCACCAATAGCTGAGCCTTCCTATAACACATGTCCCATCACATCCCCTCAAGAATGACTTGTATAAGTGTACCTCAAATGCCTGCCTATTCTGCCAAACACTCCGAGATTGCCGCACATCATGGAGTATCTGCCACGTGTGTTCCCACAATTCTATGAAATTGCATCCCTTCCTGTCAGATAACTGCTTGGCTTAATTTGGAGTAAATATTTGTTTAATACCACCAGCACTTATATCACCAAGCCCATCTCTTTGTTCAAGCCCTGGGAAGAACATTGGCTCTACATGCTATGGGAAACTCGTTCAGTGACCCATAGGCTGACTTGATGTTCTGGAGACAACATCCTTCTCCAGCCTTATCTCCTGACTCTCTCTTGTTGCATCTGTTCTGACAAAATGGACCACTGACTGTGCCTGTCCTTACTCTCCCATGTCTGTGACTTTCTTTATGATCCTCTTTCTTGGGTAATAGGCATTTTCGTGTTATTGGAAGGCAATTAGAAGCTAAGACGACACAAGAAAAACTGTATTGATTAAATTTTCCCATACTGTAAATTCATAGCCACCACCACTGCTACGTTCCAAACAAAAATGTTTATTACCTCAAGAGTGAACCGTGCACTCCAAAACCATCATTCTCACCCCTCCTCACCCCTGCATCTGCCAATTGCTAGCTAATCTTCTCTTTGTTTCTGCAGGTTTGTCTATTCTAGATATTTCATGTAAGTGGTATTATATAATATGCCACCCTTAGAAGCTGATTTGTTTGACTTACATAATGTTTTCAAAGTTTATCTTTGTTACAGCATGTATGGGTACTCTATTCCTTTGTGTGGCACTCTATGCTTACCTGTACTATAGAGCTAATCCACACTTTATTTACTCATTCACCAGTTAATGGACATTGTGGTTATTTCTATTTTACTACTATAAATCCTGTGTAAGACTATGTTTTCAATTCTCCAGGTATATAGCTGAGAGAAGGATTCCTGGGCCAAATGATAACTATATATTCTTATTGGGGGGCTTAGAGGGAACTGATCTTCAAAACTAGCCATATCCCATTTTCCATTCCTACCTGCAATGTATAGGGATTACAGTTTCTCTTTATTCTTAGCAGCTTCTGTTATTAGCTCATGATGATTGATGACGATGGTGCAATGATGGTGATGGTAGCCACCCGAGAGAATGTGAAATGGTTCCGCATTGTGCCCTCAACTTGCTTTTCTCTGATGGCTTAATGCTGAGCATCTGCTGTTTGTGTGTATACAAGGGAAGAGACAGGGCACCATGATGTGGCACAGGGCAGTCTTGACATCAAAATCCCCCTGCCTCATCCTCCTCTGAGTTTTGAGATTATAGGTATGCGCCATAATCAGCTTCATTTGAACATTTTATGTGGAGAAATATTTATGGGTTTGTTCAGTTTTAATTAAGTGTTGTATTGTGAGACTCTTTGCTTATTCTGAGTACTAGATTCTTATCAAATATTGGGTTGACTGATATTTTCGGCCATGCTAGGGGTTGTCCCTGAAATATAAAATTTAAGTTTTGATAAAATCTAATTTATTTTTTGTTTGTTTTTACTTTAAGCACTATATCTAATATTGTCCATTCCAAGACATGTTAATATAATGATTTACATTTTTGATGTTGTTTTTTCCTCAGGAGTTCATAATTTTAGCACATGTATCCAGGTTTTTGACCAACTTGAAGTTCGTTTTTTTATACGGAGTGAAATAGTGTCAACAGTCTAACCATGGTTAGAGAACCAATAGCATAGTCTGAGGTGTGATAGGAACACAAAGTCAGTGCTATCTACTGTGTATATGTTCCAAGAGAGCCACTACTTCTTTACAGATGACTTTATTCAGAGTAGGTAATACGAGGAGGCTGTCGACTACTTAAACTACATAACAATGTGCTTCCAGTGCCTTACGTTCACAGATGCCCACAACCAAGAAACACATCCCAGAACCTACATTAAAATTCTAGGCTCATTCTCCTTCCCACAGAACTTAACTACAGCCAGGGCTCCGAGCAACTCCCGGCAATGCCAAGGGCTCCTGTTGTAGCTTCTTTGGATGTGTGTAGCCTACCCCACTTCCTTGAGCGGCACATCTCCATATTGCTCTGGGGTATGGGTACTCAGTCCCAAGGTTGGCCCATCTTCCCCCTCCCCCAGCCGACTCAGACTCCAACTTCCTCTTCTCTGGGCAGCACAGTTCTTCCCCTCCCCCAGGCTCAAACTCCCTGTTGTCTTCACTTCTTCTTCCTCTGCTCACCCCTCCCCCAACATCTAATCAGTTTTACATAATCGTTCCTTTGCCCTGGCCACCTGGCAGTGTCCTGCTTGGCCCATGCTCTCATTCTGAGACCTGACCTGGTGTCATCGATCGGTGTCACCAGGCCTTGCCTTTGCGTTCTTCACCGCCTAACTCATCAGAGCACAAGGCTTACCAGCTGAAAGGGCAGTTCCTAAAATTCACTCTCTGCCTCAAGAAATCTCAGTGGCTCATGATTCTTCCAATATATTACAGTAGTAGAAAACTCCAAGGTGAGGCATCCAAGGCCAACCTTCTCTGACTCCAACTGACCCTTGGACCTCCCTCTGCTCTCTCCAGAGTCTATGCTGTAGCCAAAAGTGTCCCCACTGGCATTCTCTGCACTTCTGGGCTTCTTGTCTTCACTGATTACTCGGCTACCATCTAAGCAACGTGATCTTGCTTAGGCTCCCAGCCCGGTCCAGCTATGATGGCCTCAGTGAAATTCCTTGGCAATCAGCCATAAGGAAGAGCAGCCCCGCACCTGGTTCTATGGGTCATTTACTTCATTCTTCATGGTGCATAGTACAATGTCTTGAGCAAGCATGACCTCAGTGGATCTACGGTACAGTTGGCAGTGAGCCCACCAGCAACTGTGAAACTGAATCACTTGAGGAACTTTTTCAGAATATCCACAGGGGACCCAGATCTCAATACTGTGAAAAGTTCTCCCTGAAGATTCGGATGTGCACCACTGTGAACTTCACAGCTGTGTGTGGTGGTCCAGGTCTGTAATCTCAGTACTTGGGAGGCTGAAGGAGAATGACAATTGTGAGTTCAAGGCCAGCCTCAGATACAGAGTGGATTGCAGGCCAGCACGAGCCACTTATTAAATTAACAAGTGATGATTAAAATATACTGAACACTTGCTGTGGGCCAAGCACTATGAGTGCCTCGTCCCATCTGTCCTCACAGGAACTTTACACAGTAGGGAGCTTTATTTCCCATTCCTAAGATTAGAAAGTGCAAGCCTAAAAATACAACATCATTCGCCTAATATCTTTTATAAGCATTATAGATGAGATGAAGGCCACTGGATGTGACTGAAAGCAAATGCGGATGGGGCTACAGAGATGGCTCCAAGGTGAACAGAGCTCACTGCTATTGCAGGGGATGTGGATTTAGGTTCCACCACCCCTGGCATCTCACAACTCTCCACAACTCCAGTTTCAGGGCGTCTGATGCCCTGTTATGGCCTCTGGGGGCACTACATTCACACAGCGCACTTCCTGTACGTGGAGATAAAACACTCATCAAAGTAAAATGAAAGCAACAAATAAACCTCTTCAAATATGTAAATAAGTTAGGTGAAATGATAGCAGTCACTAAATGTTACCTAACAACATGTGGGAGAAGTATAACACAGTCAGGTCTGGTCATTGAGAGCTCTTTTTCTTAACATCATGACTTTGGATAAATCATTTACCTTCTCTAAGCTTCTATTCTTTCTTCTGCAGAATAATATAATAAATACCTGCTGTGACGTAATAGAAAGGATTACATGGGTTAAAGTGTGAAAGCCTTTAGTAAATGACTGATAGCCTATATAAAATATTATAACTATTTTCATTCAAATACATACATCATTCCAAGATGATTCTTAGATTCATTCATCATTCTTAGATTCAGTCAGCAGTGGTAGACCGACTCTCAGGGTAGGGCCAGAATTAGCACTAAGAGGATTTTTCCTGAAGGTCTCCTATAAGTCAGGGCTTAGACTAGAGGGGTAAGAAAGGTAGGTCTTTCCCTACAAGTAGCTGAATTTTTGTTACTAAGACCTACAAGGGAGTTTTTTTACTCTATCTACAAGGGAGTTTGCCCTCTTTGGTAGAAGGAGGCCTGGGGTTTTTGGAAAACAAACTGTGACAGGGGTTCTCTGCCTCTGAGCTTAGGTGTGGACAGTCTCTACAGCACAATCTTTCTCAGACTCTCCCAGACAGCACAGGCACAAATCTGGAGTCCTGGGCCAGTGGCTCACTTCATATGAGATTCAAGACATTCAAACTTCCCTGTTTCCCTGGGCCTTAACAAAATTCAGTCTACTTCCTTTTCCTTTCCTTCCTTAATGTGCTTTGGGGAAAGGAGGTGTTATTAATATTTGAGTTTTTCTTTTTTCTGCAGCGAGAATGCAGAAATCGGAAATATTTCAGCTAGTCAGCCTGAGCGGGACCACAAGACTGTTTTAACCCTTGAACTTGCATAGCACTTTAGAGTTTGCAGCTCTCATCCACACAGACTCTGGTGAGGTAAGAAACATCGCTGTGTGTGTTTAAAAGGAAAAGGGCTCCCAACATAGATAAGAAGTTGCTTAGACAGGAACTTCCAAGCAGTACCTTCAAGGGGGAAAAGACAATGTGGGTGGGCAGAGAAGGGGCACCTGCCTTTCCCTCTGCTTTCTGCTTCTTAGCAAGAAATCAGCTGTTTGACCTAGAGTGCCAACTTCTGTAGTGTGACTTTGAACTTGGGGATAGTGCATAATGGATGGCAAAGCAGAAAAACTAAAGAAGACCACAGCACTGTATCCATGCAATACTCAACTGCTCAACTGCTTTCAGGCTCTGTGTGTGTGGTGGGTGGTAGGAGTGTGTGTGTGTGTGTGTGTGTGTGTGTGTACTATATGGTGTGTGCGGTATGTGATGTGTGTGTGTATATGGTTTATGTGGTGTGTATGTTTGTGTGTATGTGTAATATTCATGTGTGTAACTTATATGTTACTCATATGTAACTCATTGTGTAAGTTATATTTGTGTCTCTGAGTTTAATAGCTATAAGCACTTTGTAGCTGCTTTTTAGGATCATTTACAATTACATAAAACTGTTAATAATCACCAGGAGGGGCATGGTCCAGCAAGAGATGTGACATTATTCTAACTGGTACCTGGATGCCACTCTCACTCCTTAAGGAGGCTCTACACCAACCTTTCTCTGTAGTAAGCCACTACAAACAATCGTGAGAGCATAGACCCATCTCTGGGCCTATGAAATAGAAGTAGCATGCATGCTTTGAAGGAAACTGAGCAAAAAGATTCTATATTAAGGAAAAGTCTAAAATCCAATGCACAAAAATAAAATGGAAATTCAAGTTGAGAGAGTCCTGACTGTTGTTTTCTATTTATCCTGTTTTCAAAATCATCCTTGAATTAAAGCATTAAGTAGGTTTTTAAATGTTGGCTATTCAAATTCACTTCACTGCTTAGTTATCACAAAGCATGTTATCACAAAGCTGCGCAGACGTGAGTGAAAATTGTCCCACACTGGCACCAGTCAAACGAACAGCACCTAGGCATGGCCTGCTTGAGGGAAGTGCCTTCTGGCTCATTCGTGTGACCTGGAGCAGATAGGTCCACGTCTCAGAGGATCAGCTCTCATGTATGATGTGGAGATAGCGTGAGCTTGCTGGCCCACCTCGAAGGACTGTGGTCAGTGAGGCACAGCCACATAGACATGATGGCTCCAGGACACACCAAGAATGACACAAACTCCTAAGATGCTTTTCTCTCCCAGCTTAAGTTATAAACTCAACTCTGGACTCCTGGGATTACATGGTTTTGTAGAAAATTGTTTGTTTCAGAGAGACAGGAAATGCTGGAGGTTCACACATTTTCCCCATTAAGAAAATAAAACCTGAGTCAATAGTTTGTTGTGGAGAACAGGAAGCTGGTTCTAGCTTAAGGATCAGCATTCAAATTTCAGCCAGCCCTGAAAGGAGTTTGATTCTGTCCATCCTTTCATGCTGGGCAGACTCCACCTCTGCTAAATCACCCAGGTGTCCTTCCTCGCCACTGTTAAAGATTCCAAAGGAAGTCTCACATACCGGAGAGTCGTCTGTGTCTGTGGGAGGCTGAACTGACATAAACCTAGGACCGGTCCTGACCAACCCTAGGACAGCATTTCTTATTTATCAATTTAGTCTTTCCTCTAAAAGCTGGGGAAGTGCTAACCAAAGCCTCAGGGAGGTTAAAGTACCTCCTGAGGTTACCGACATTCTTTCTGAGATGGTCAAAAGGTTCTGTAATTAGATGATGGTTACTGTTGTGTTTTTTTAAAAGAAGGGGTGACCCAGCACCTTGCTGCAGCTTGCTGCAGGTCCCCAGACCACGCGGTCTCTGTGGCGGGCGGGCGGCCACGCGGCTAGTCTCCGGGTCCCCATATGGGCTGTGCTGCGGTATGGATGGACCAAAGAGAGCTGGGTAGGCGCACTATGTAGAGTTAAACATTTATTAGATGGGTGATGGAGGAAAAAGGAGAGAGAGAAGATAAAGAGATAGAGAGAGACAGGGAGATGGAGGGAAGGGGGGGAGAGGGAAGAGAAGCAGCTGCTGCTCCCGTGAGAGCGGAAGAGGAAGAAAGGCAGAGAGTTAGGGTCAGAGGCTGGAAGCTGGGAGTGGGCGTGGCCAATAAGAGGCCAGATACTACAGTTACGATTGTCCAAACTAAACTAACTTAGCAGTACAAGTGAGGGTGCAGTAAAAAACACCAAACGAGATCACTGTGAGTAGAAAGGTATTTCAGAGGTCAACTTGGCAAGGCTGTATCTCGGAGGAGGGCTGGGGAGAGCAGAGAGAAGAGCAATTGGTGGAAAAGCAAGGGGATTTTGCGTGTGACAGTCAGCAGGGTGGATCTTTGAGCTGATAACAGGCTGTTCAGTGTCCCAGGTAGTTGACCTTAGGGTGGATTAAGGGAGGTTCCTGGTGGTTTAAGGGAGGCTCCAGGTAAACAGAAGTCCACCTCCAGACCTCTGTTTACCCAATAATAATCCTGTTTAAGATGTTCTCACAGCACAGCCATTTTAGGGTGCTGCTTTGGACCTAACAAGTACATAAACTAAAAACCATCGAAGTGCCTACTTTAAAATGCTAAGCTTTGTGTCTTGTGTGATTTATATTAATGTTTCAATGTAAAAAATTCAGTGAATAAATTGGTCATAAAGGAAGGTTGGGGTAGATTCCACCCAAGCCAAATCACTCGGGTGGGATTATACTTTATTGAATCAACCTTAAAGAAATTAGTTTGCCATTACCTGCTGTAATTTGGGAGGCCTCTTCTGCCCCAGCTTTAATAGTGTTGAAGCTATGCCACTCTTTGGCATATGTATTCAAAGGACTCTAAATCAACATACCACAGACATATTAAGTTATTAAAAAATGAAATTATTACATTTGCAAGGAAATGGATGGATCTGGAAATCATTAGGTTAAGCAAAATAAGTCAAATTCAGAAAGACAACTTCTACATATTTTCTTTAATATGCATAAACTAGACTAAAAATGGAGGGTGTCCGTAGTGAATATGAGTGGAAGTATATGTGAGGGGTGAGTGTGTATGTGTGTGTGTGTGTGTGTGTGTGTTTGTGTGTGTGTGTGTGTGTTTGTGTGTGTGTGTGTGTGTAAGAGGGGGGGACTTTCATGAGATGAGAAGAAGGGATCCTAAGGGACTGGATGATGAAATACATGGGACATGAAAGTGGAAGATGGGTTGGGGTGTTGGGGATGAAAGGGAACCAGCCAGAGGCAAGCAGTAGGCTCACGGGGGAGAGCAGGGGAAGAGAGGATGAATTAGAACAAAGTAGAATGGCACATATACATGAGAATGCCATAATAGAACTCAGTGTTTTGTATGTATAAAATTATGTATTATATTGTATGTAATATTAATAAAATTGTCTAAATCAATACAATTTGTTTTAGTAACTTTATTCCTTCACAGTTCCTAGTAGGTAATTTATACCCAATGAATACATGAGAAAAATCCCAAATTCAGTTTCCTCACTGTCAAAATCGGCTTCCTAATGAATCAATTTTGGGAAGCAGCAAGAAACCCTGTCTGGCTTCATTACCAACAGGAGCAGGAGAGGGGTCCAGCTAGAGTCCAGGTAAACTCAAGAGCCCCTGGCAGTGTTCAAGTCTTGAGTCTGTTCCTCAAACACAAGAGTTTGGTGGTGGAATCGGAAAACTTCCACCCTTAATACTTTTCTCACTTATATCAAAGAAGATCCTGAGATATTTTGAGAGGATGTCAAAATAAAATTAAGGGGATGTCCTTAAATGGTTAAAGTAAATCTACTTTCAGAAACATACTTATGTAGAAAAGAGATAATACTTATCTGGCCATTGCAACAGGAGTGGGAGCACCAGAAATTTCTGGAGAGACAGTATTGAAAGGATTTGACCTGAGCCTGACTCAGCTCCAATGAACAGTTCCAAAGACCCAGGCAACTGTGTCTAACAGATGCTTGAGCTCAGATGTGGTGCCCAGCTCTTCGTAAGTCACATGAGCCAAACCCTTGATTATAGGGGAGAATCTGCAAGCCAGAGGCTCAGAGGACCGGTCTGAGGCAGCCCTGAAAATGAGGGTCATCCTTGGCCGAGAACCCAGGCTTCTGGATCTCCCACAACCTCTTCAATCATCTACTGCCAGAATGTGGTTCATTATGCTATTTCCAAACCATAAGAAATATGCTAAATAAAAATTTGGAAACTTAATGCAATGAAGGTAACCATAATGGTTTCCTCCAGGGTCATAAATCTTATAAATACCATAAGTGAAGGTCTGCCCCAGTTTCAGTGACAAGAAGATAAATAAATACAAATTAAATCTTCCATGCCTCACTGTGGCTCTGGTGTCTGGAACTAGTTGAAAATTTGAGATTTTCTTTTTCCCTTGTGAATTTAGCTGTCCCCTTCAGGTGGCAAATTCATGTGCAGACTCAAACCTCAGTAAATACCACTCATTTTCTGAGTTAAGGCAGAGGGTGGAAAGCCAGCTTTGACTTCAGACTTTGCTGACATCGAGTCACATAGTTTATAACAGAACTAAGGAAGATACAATCTGAAAACTGGCTATGTAGTCCATTCATTTTAGAAGAGTTAAGTCTCTATCTACTAGGTCTATCACTAGATGTCTTTTACATGAATAATAAAAATTAATTCTTCATTGAAGCAGGAGTTATATCACATAATCCATAGCATTGCCTTTGAGCTAAACAATAAACAAGATGAAAAGGGAATGCTATATAACACTGAATCCAGAATAGTATTCTTTCATTTCATTAATCCTCTGAAGAACTAAAAAATAACTCGAAAAAAGTCTGGTGTCTTTTTTTTTAAGTTCATTTTTACATTAGCAAATTCTATAGGAAATGTAACCAAAATTACATTTCCCACAACATAATTTTAAGAACCTTAACTGTGAAAGTCTGAGGGGGCTTATTCAGTGTTAAAATGAAAAGATTAAAAGGAATAGAAGTGACTTGATATTTCACATTATTAACAAAGGTTTTAACTATGGAGCACCCTTCAGGACCCGCACTGCAAGAGGCTGGGAGGATTTGGACACAGGAAACGTTCTTCAGGCCCCTCGGAGACTCACCCACCTTTAACAAAGCTGCATTACCAATGCGTCTGTTATTATTTTTCATAAGAACTTATATTAAAAAAAATTACAACTGCCTCCAAGGAAAAGATACAATTTTAGGGATCATCAAGGGATTTGGGCGTTTTCTTGCATTTCTTTTCGTGACCAAAACGTTGGCTCGTTTCATCTCAGTTCATGCTTCTCAAGGGCTCAGTTTCGATGAAACGAAACAAAGGCAGTTTTTTAAACCGTGTTGCCGCTCTCCCCACCAGGCTGGCCCTTCAAACAGACACAGTTAAAAACCACGATGGCCTGGACCTCTGGTGATGGACACAGTCTGTCTCTCTAGGTCATGTGACCATTCCCTGTAAGAGGCTGGCCTGCACCACTCATGACTCACCTAGGAGCAGAGATGGCAAATATTCTCAACATCAGAATTTTTGGATCACTTGAGTCAAAGAAAGTGACAAACACAAGGGACAGATCATGTACCCAGAAGAAAAGATTTCATTATCTTCCTTGAAATACAGCTGGCAGGATTATTTATTGCCACTGTGAAATTTCTCAGGAAGGCTTGGACCCACCAGTATTCCTAGAAAATTCTGTCCCACATGTGCCTTCCATGTCCCCTCTGATCAGTAGCCCTAAGCTGACCCTTCCAGGACTGAGTACAATTCGGACCAAAGAGCCATCCTTTTAAATCTTTAAAATCTGAATATTGCTAAATGTCTTTCCCGCTGGAACCATGCCATTCCTAAAATTGTCCTCTCTTTAATGGAAAATTTTTTTCATAAGGCAAACATCAATTCCAGGGGTCATTTGAAAATCAGAAAGACTTCATTGTCCTTTAAATTGAAGTGTGTTTGGGTGTGAATGTGAACACACACATGTCATGGTGTGTGTGTGAGGGTCAGAGAAGCACCTCACCTTTTACCTTGTTTAAGGCCATGTCTCTTCCTTGGCCACCACTGTGTACAGCAGTATAGCTGGCTCATGAGCTTCCGGGAATTCGCCTGTCTCTGATCTCAGCACAGGAGCAATGGGATGATAGACACATGCTACCACACTCAGCCACACTCAGCTTCACATGGGTTCTGGGCAGTAATTCCAATGCTCACAGCTGCACGGCAAGCATCCGTCCACCTTTCATGTGTTTATCACCAACCCTTGCATAGAAGGATCCAAAGTTAAGAGTCATAGGAAAGGCAGGCCTGGGCTCCCCTGACCACAGGACTTAGACAAGTTATCTCAGCCCCCATTTCTTCCCATCAAATGGAGCTAACGCAACAGGTCCTACCATCTGTGGGTATGGAGGGCTAGAGAAGACTAGAGACGGCACTCAGCAAGAGATTCCAGGAGGCACTCAGAAGACCTTGCTGTTACTACCATCCCTCTTTCTCTCCAGCAGACAGGACTCTGGGAAGAATCAGCGGAGGACAAACTCAGAAATTCTTGGAACTATTGCCAAACAGAGTAACTCCGGCCTCTGTGGGTTCTGGCTATTCTGAGAAGCCACACTTGGTCCAAGTGGGTAAGCCAGGCATGAAGCCTGAGTCTAGGCTCTGAGACCCAGCACAGGAACTGAAAGCTACAGCCGGCAGAGAAATGCCTGCTTCCTGTCTGTGTCTGTCATGCCTCACAGAGTTACTACATTCTTTTAATTAACTTCTGAAAATTGAAAAGAATTACATCCCTTTCCCCCTCCCTTTTACTCCCTCCAGGCCCTCCAAGGTACCCTCTCTCCAACCATTCCCCTGCCTCCCCTCAAGTTGATAGCATCTTTTTCGTTGGTTATTATTGTTCCATACATACATGTGTGTATGTGTTTCTGTGTATGTATGTGTTTACACAAATATATATACTATAGTCTGCTGAGGTTATGCTTGGTATTTGTGTGTGTATGGTTTCAGAGATGACCACTTTGCATTGAACAACAATGCGCTCATCTCTGGGAAGGCTAATTCTCTCTGTTCCAGCCATCATTAGTTGCCTATAATTCTTTGTCTAGTGGTAGGGCCCCATGAACTTTTTTTCCCTTCCGCATTCATATGCTACCACAGATATTGCCATTGTTCAGGTCTTGCTTTTGCAGTCATTTTGAGAAGATACTGACTCATGGAAGCCTTCCAGAATACTATTCTGGCTCTTACAATCTTTCTGGTCCCTCTTCCTGAGTCATAAATGCAGCAGGAGCTGTGAAGTAAATGTATCCGTTAACATTGGGCTACTGGGTGGTGGTGGCGCACGCCTTTAATCCCAGCACTCTGGAGGCAGAGACAAGTGGATCTCTGTAAGTCCGAGGCCAGCCTGGTCTACAGAATAAGTTCCAGGATAGCCAAGGCTGCACAGACAGACCCTGTCTTGAAAACAAACAAAACAAAACAAAACAAAATAACAAACAAAAAAGGGTAAAAACTCCAATGAACAAGGCTGAGATCCCCATGAGATGTTGCTGTCTGCATCGTGTCCAGTTTTCTGGACATGAATTGTCTCCATTCTCTTTCAAGGAAGCTTCTCTGGGGAGTGGTACCTACACTTATCCCGGAAAGGGGGCTCATGCACAGAGATTTCCACTTCTGTTCTGCTACCAGGCATGCATCCAAATGACTTCATAGATGGTGGTAAGCCAGAGCTGCAGAAAGAACGGTAACAGTAGTTCCTGCGAGACCACAGGACAGGAGATGCCATTCTAGAAAAGGAAGTTCACGGAGGCATTCACTGAGGAAATAGGAGATTGGGACTGGGTTTTGGAGAATGAATAAGAGTTACATGCATTGCCAAAAGAGAGCAGAGGCTTTGCATAAAGCTCAATAAGTTTGCAGAGAAAGTAGTGGGCAACGGAAACCATACACAAGGAGCAGAGCAAAGAAACATATGGACAGGCAAGGAGAGTGGGCTGTGATGGTAAGGGAACTGAAGATCACTGAGTACTAAAGGAACCCTGATAGGGTCGTGTTCTCTATGTCACTGTGCTAGAACAGTGCCTGGCCCAGAGTGATGCTCAGTGAACTCAGGAGTAAATGGGTGAATTATTTATAGCGTTCCTCATTCTCTCAGCATCCCATCACACACATTTTAACTGAAAGGATAAGCATATGGAAAGGAAAGTACCATAAGTCCAGCACGGTCCACAAAGTGGCGGGGCTGGTAGCCAGGGACACCCATCCTCTTGCTGTGGAGGTGAAAGTCTACAAACAAACCAACAGACATAGGGCCGGGGAGCAATGAGCCCAGCTTCAAAAGCTCGTGTGTCAGAATTCCATGTCTTAAACAGCGCTCCAACATATTCAGCAGCGTGAGAGGCTGTTGACTATGCCGAAAGTCATCTGGAAGACGGTACATGTGCCATCACACTGTAGCTACGTGCAGCTACTGTCTCAAGGGCCTGCAAAGAGCCTAGATCACATCACAGTGACCAGAATGACAAGGAGCAGGGCCTGGGAGCTGCATGTCTAATTCACTCTTTGAGTCATACCGATGCCTGGACTTTATAAACCACTGCCAAGGGATAGGGAGGCATCTTAACATATTCCACATGCACTGTCCCCCGACCATCACCTGCAGAAGTCCACCCACACTCACGGGTTAAACACCAGAACCCAGGAGCAGAACAGCCAGAGGTCAGATCCCAGGATTTTCTCATGTTCATGCTTCAGTGAGTTAACTTCTAAGTCGTTTAATTTCTCGTTTCCCCTGACCTAAAAGACGTAAATAGTGACAGTCTTAGCTCATAAAGTTTTTGTAAGAGGTTTTTCATTAGCATATTAATAAAAAGAAGTTTCCAATGCAGACCTAAGGGCATTGGGTCAGATAATTCTTTCTTGTAGAGGGCATGCCTGTGCACTGAGGGGCATTTAGCAACATCATTGGCCTCTACCCACTCAATGCTGGTTGTAAACTCCTCCAAATACTGACAATTAAAAATGTCTCTAGATATTGCCCAGTGTTCCCAGTGGGGAAACAAGATCACGTCCCAGTTGTAACCGACCTATGTGAAAACAGTGTCTGGCTATCAGTATCTCCTGACCATTTGCTGGAAGTAAATGGCTTGTTCATTCTCCCAGTATTCCAGGGGAGTAGGCATTCTTCTCCCCCAATTTATAAATCAAGAAGCTGAGAGTCAGAATAGTAACCTCTTACCTGAACTCACTTCTGTCCAGAGTTCGCTCTACCAGCAAGTTTCTCCTGCCAAGGTCAGCCTGTCCCTCTGTCCAGAGCTCACACTACACCTGCTCAGTGAGAATGAGGGGCACTCTCACCAAGTGGCCAGTGGAGACACAGTCCTTGGCACAGTTTTGCTCACGAGAAAAACAGAAATGCAGTCACCAGTCCCTGTGGCCTAGCACTGGGAGCTATGCCATCCTCTTGCCTGGAGTCTGAAAGCCCATGGGTTTTACCCTATGTCCCCGGCTAAACTTCAGCTCAAAGGTACTAATGTCCTGCTCCAGTCACAGTCCAAGTCAGGGCCTGCCTCTTAACATCTGTCAACCATGAGGAGATCACCCCCAATGCTCTCCTTGATCTCACTGGGAATGTCCCCTCCTAGAACTCCCACATCTCTGGTTTTACCACAAAACGGGTGGGGGGGGGCTGGGCATGGCTAGAGAGGAATGCAATATTTAGAGCGTCTCTAGTGAATGAATGATGAATGGTCTGCTTGTACCTCAGACTCCAGGACACAGACATCTAGAACTGACTTACATGCTCCCTCAGATCATGGCAGCTCCTAGAGGATTCCAGAGGCCCGTGCAGTGGTTTTCCAGTGAGAGCAGAACAAGGAAGATGATAAAGCAGACCATGATAACTGTTTCATTGAGGTGTTCTAAGTAGACGTGAACAAGATATGTAAAATATTTATAGCAGTGCCCAGCACATAATGCACACCATTACTAGTACTGATGTCTCTATTGTCTCAGAACAAGACTGTATTACTTCATTGAAACAGATGTTTCAATAGAAATGCGACGCAGGTATATTCCTCAGAAAGAGAAAATACACAGAGCAGAAGTTCAGTGGCGACTCTGGCTATTATTAACTGCCTAGAGACCGCTGAGAGAGCTAGGCTCACAGGAGCGCACAAGATGCAAAGATAACCTGCAAATGGCAACAGGACTGGGCGGTCACAGGCAGAACCCAAAAGGTAGAGAAAGGAGGCTGAGCCCAGACAAGCAGCTGCAGAGAATTGTGGAGTGTGATCTGTGACCTGGCACTTCCTGCCGCAGCAGGGCCATGGTTGGCACACCTAGGCCCTGGGGTGTTCCCCTCCGCTCTCAGCATGACTTGCAGGGTGTTGAAGCAGACGTGAGCGAGTCTTTCTTCTGAACTCCAGTCCTCTGAAGGCTCAGGGAGAGTGCATCCCCACGGAAACTGTGAAATAGACACTTTCAAAAGATAAGCTCGCGTGTAACCACACAGCTTGCATCATTTCATAATTCCAAACTTTCATAATCTGAGTTCCCAGGTAGCTGCAATGATGACCCTGCTAGAGGACTTACTCAACAGTGTCCCAAGGGGGAACCTGAAAAGCTCTAAAGTGAATTGAATACAATTGAAAGATTTGTTTTTAGTTTTATTGTATGTGTGTGTTCCAGAATGGGTGTCGGGTCCCCTGTAGCCAAAATTACCTGGAAGCATTCTTAACCACTGAGCCCTCTCTCTTTCCTTGGGTCCATTTTTAAAAAACTCCCAGTGTGCATCTGAAAATGGTTGAAGACTGTGCGACTGACTTCCCTTTGAATTGTCTCTTTGGTCTCCGCCCCCACCACCTGGGCCTCTCTTCCACTGTCTTCTGATTCACCTGGCTAGGCTGACAACCCTCTGCTATTTCCTGCACCTGAGTGCCCTTCCTCCTCCTTCTCCTCCTTCCTAGGAAGGTGTGGGTTTTTTTGTTTTTGTTTTTTAATCCCTGCAACTGACTGCAACGTGTGGTGGTGCTGACAAGCCACTTGTCTTCTGGCCTATTACGCACACCGACTCCCAACCTGTTGAATTGTGTTCCCGAGCCACCCAGGGCTTCCAGCTGCTGAGTTCGTTCAGTGGCTGCTTCTCCACGCTCATGCCTGAGGCAGTCTGGAAAGGTACAGCGTTCCACCGTATGAAATTTCTCGTTTCAACCACACTGAGACCACTCAGGCCAGCACTCCAGGTCTCTGGACATGTCTGCTTCCTCCATCCGCTTCTGAATGTGAGCATGAACACTTAGACAAGCTACAGCTTCTTTGAGGAGCTCAGTCTGTCACATGGTCTTTGGGGCCAACAAGGGACTTCAGATATGTTATTCTTGCCACAGATGCCCTCAAGCTAGAAAAACCCTCATGTGTTCTCGTCACTGATTTAACAAGTCGCTGAAGCCATGTCCCCCAAACATTTCCTCAAATGCCCACTTCAGGCAGTTGGCATCTCTTCCCCTGCCCCCCCCAAAAAAAACTATCTTTATAGCTGCACAATGTCTATTGCCTCTCCTCTTCTTCCCTGACACACTCATGCTTTTCTAGTCTTCCTTTGTAATTTCTCCAGAAACCCTTCTTCCGTGTCTCCCTCTACCCCTTGGACCTTCTCATCTCCCTGACACTCCCTTACCTCCATTTCTTTTACCTCAGCTTCTTTTAGCTTTAAGTTACACACTAAATTCATTTTTCATGAAACTTTAGCCTATGTCACTTTAGGGATATGAAACTATCTACTCCACTGAGCGCCTCTGCCGTATTTGTCCTGTTCTGCTTGTGCAGAGGATACCACTTGCCGCGCGGAAATGCCATGCTTTCTTGAACAATCTGTCCCTGCCATGAGATGATAGATCCTTGAAGGGTAAGTACTTTGTCTGTTAGCTCTTCAAACTCCCACCTTACAGCACAAGTCTCATGCTTTATAAATATTATTGATTACAATGATCCAAACAGGCTTTTTCGGCTGCATCAAAAACAATACTAAGTCTAATACTAAGGTCTTTTTATTGTTTTCAACGAAGCCTGGAGAACTGCATCCCACTCAACAGCAAGAGCAGGGCGTCCCCCTGTCTTCCAGGCCTGTGTCTCCAACACCATGTCCTATATAAAGGTAAGGGTACCAAGATAAACACCCAACACAACTATACCGAGAAGGTCTGCGTTCCAATGTGTATGTGGCCCAGTTCCTTACCAATTATCTGTGTCTCCTATCTTGAATATACTGGTTCAAGCTTTCTCATTGAGTCTCTGTTGCTCTCCCCCAAGCTGGTCAACGAGCGACATGGTACCTGCCTTTCACTGAAAAACAAGTGACTGAATGCAAGAGGAAGGTACATTTCTACCTTCATCTGAGTGGGTGCAGTAGAAAAAAAAATGGACGAAAGCTGGAGTCTTGTCCCATGTGCCTGAAAATTCCTCCATTCACTAGAGCTCTCTAGCTTTGTAACAATGCTTCCTGCAGGCCGGAACCCCAGCACTGGAAAACACAACCCTGTAAGTGGTTTTCCAATAAACCATATCTGTGTTTCCCTCCTGCCCGTCATGTGGTGTATTCAAGGAAGAGAGAAGGAAGAAGTAAGCAGTAGTTTGCCCTGTGATGACTGTGTAAAAGCTAACAGAGGAAGCTAGATGTTCTGAAGACATCTCACTCTTCGAGCCATCAAAATAGCACTTGGAGGTGGGAGCTTTCTGGGGATTAACAGTTACCCTTTTTTTTGTATGTCACAATGCACTAGCCTCTGTAAGTTTGTATACTGTTGATATGAAATTGTAGCATATACTAATAAACGCGATGGTCTAATAACCAGAGGAGACAGCCGCATGCAGAATAAACCAATCCTGTTCTATCCCAACACTTGTTCTTGTTGCAGTAGCTGCTTCCCTTTCAGTTGGTCAACGTGCTCACTTACCATCTAAGGCCAGGCCATCCTGCACTGGGTTCTTTAACTTTTGCTAGTGATGGAGGCGATATGGGAGATATGCCCAGAGTTGAACACAGTAGAGGCATTTTCAAAGAAAAATGATCAAGGCAGCCGTGACCCTGCCAGAACAGGAAAGCCGCTTCAGGAAAGTGACTGTGCAGGCTAAGCTCATTCTCTGAACCCTTAAATGTCATCTTGTGGATGTTTTCTGGAAAAGAGACTCTGCCTAGGGCATGTGTGTGGGTGTCTGTCTTTGATTCCCTAATTCAGGGAACGATTAGGAGAGAGAAGGGAGATGAGTCAGATATTTTTGAAGGCCTCCCTGGGCAATTTAGCAGAAGGAAGTGGGTCTCGGTGTTCCGATATGGAAAGATCTTCAAGATATTCGGATTTAAAAAAAAAATCAGTGTGAGATCATGCCTTCATTTTCATATCAAAAAAACCTAACTCCTCAGCTTTATACGATATGAATACCATGTAAACGCGCAGGAAAAAAAATCAAGACATCATAGAAATGAGCTCTTCCTTGGACAAGAACTATGGAGGCAGAAAAAGGGATTTTCATTTTGTTCTGCATGATATTTTCCAAGAAGGCTAGAATGGTGACTTACTTGTGCAATTTGAAAAATTAAAATATCATTTAAAAGAATCCAAGAAGTACCTAGGACAATGAATGACTGAGATGGCCTATTACACGTGCCTGAAGATAGCTCAAATAACTTCCAGGTGGGAAAATAAAATTACTTCAAATGGCCTATTTTTATTACTCTATCATCAAGCCCCAAACACTCTCTCTTCCTCAGAATATCAGGAAAATCGCTGGGCATTGTGGCACACACCTGTTAAGTCCAGCACTTGGGAGGTAGAGGCAGAACGATCAGAAATCCAAAGATATCCTCAGCTACATAGTGAGTTCTGGGCCAGCCTGGTCTACCTGAGATTGTGAATCAAATACATCTATATGTTATATATATTTCTCACAGCCTCCCCTGACCTTGCATGTCTAAGCTTCATCCTTCCTGCCACACAGGACTGCAGTGAGTGCCCACTCTTCTTCCGCCTCTATGCCTGCATTTCTGCTGTCATCCATACTTGAAAAGTGATGGGCCTATACTAGGAAACCTAACTCCTAGGAAACCTGAAGTGGCTGCAAGGTCCTGCAAGCCCCAGTCATCTCTCGGACCCCATCTCCAGCTGCACACAGTCCCAGTCATAGCACTCTGTGATTCCTTTTGTGCTCCAAGCACAACGGTTTTGCTGCTAGCTATGCTTAGAACGCTTTCTCCCCAGATTTCCTCATTCCCGCTTACTCCCCACGGGGCTCCAGCTCTGATGCCACCATCCGGATTTCCTTGATCACTCGCGTCTAGTTTTCCTCTTTACTTTGTGCTGTTGTTAAACACACTGTGAATTGTAGGTCATTGTAAAGGCTCCATTTGATAAGAACGCTTGCTTGCTTGCTTGCTTGCTTGCTTGCTTGCTTGCTTGCTTGCTTGCTTGCTTGCTTGCTTGCTTGCTTGCTTGTTTATGCCTAGACCAGGTATCAAAGATGAAGGAGATTATGCCCAGCTACAGAGACCACCGAACCGTTGTCTACAGAAATGGATCCAGTTCATCTCAACCAAATAGACATATCAATGGGTCTGTAGAGCAAAAAGAATGACTTAAGGACTAAAGAGAGGAAAGGAGACTGCGGGAGAAAAATGGAATTATACACATGGCCTTTGGGAGTAACACATGTTGAGGCAAATAATTAGAGGGTGACACTGTCCAGCATCTCAGTTAAGGATCCCTACCCAAGTATAGGTCCTGCTCCTTAGCCTCTCTCACACCCGGCCATGCTGTTTTACCCATGCTCAAGCCTGAAATCATCTGGTCTCCACTTACCAGGCACTGATGATGACAAGAACACACCAGTGCTTTGAAATCAAGCAGACCTGTGCTCCAATATTAGCTTCTCGGCTATAGACAAGTCCTTTAAACTCAGTATATCTCTCTTTCAATGCATATCAAATAAAGTGGGGATAACAGCTGCATTGTGGGCAGGGTTTTCTGTGAATTAATCATACACGTGTAAATATATACAGCTAGAAACAATCGGCTCTGGATAAATAAAAGCTGTGGTACTATACTCTTAGTGGTAGCACTACCTTCATCAGTTTCTGTTGTGCTAACGGAATAGCAGAGACTAGGTAATTTACAAAGAATAAAAGTTTATTCAGCTCATAGTTCCGGATGTCTACGGTCAAGGAGGAGTTGCATCTTGTGGGGTCCTTCTTGTTGATGGGGACACTGCAGCAGAGGGTAACACATGCCGGGACACAGCAAGCTTGCTGGCTCGGGTCTCGCTCCTTCTTCATATAAAACCACTAATGCAACCGTGGCAGTCCCATGCCCATGACCTCATCTAATCCTAATTACCTCCCCAAGGCCCCACCTCCAAGTGCTACAGTTAGATTAAGTTTCCAGCCTCTTAATAATGCACAGTGGGGATTAAATTTCAACAGGAGTTGCAGTAGAGACATTCAACCCATAGCCAAGTACCGCTAATGAATAATACAAGAGTGATGAGCCTGAGTTCCTGCAGACCT
The DNA here is from genome assembly GCA_004026605.1 of Ondatra zibethicus. NCBI lineage: Eukaryota > Metazoa > Chordata > Mammalia > Rodentia > Cricetidae > Ondatra > Ondatra zibethicus. Next base: position 63,423 of record PVIU01004125.1, read on the forward strand.
GATTAAAATTGGAGTTGGAACATCCAAATTTGATTTCTGTGCTTTGTTACATCCATTCTTTCTGAGCACTTCGGCTGCTTCTGTCCTTGCTGCCCTCATGAACTCTTTCTTGGTCAGAACTTTCTGGAGCCCATTGCTGGTGAATAAGCAATAAAACAAAGGTACCATTTTTTTTTTCTTCCACAGTCATTTTCCACTGGGGCCGAGCCTAGGGTGGCAATCACACAGAAGATCTGCAGCCACATGTCATCCCATAAAACCCAAGGGAGTAATCCAAATGGGAGCACAGGCAGTTTGCTGCAAGCTCTCGGTGGCCTCCAGACTGTAAGGATAAAGACTAAATTCCTCCTGGAGGCCTTGAAGGTTCTGCCCGTCTATCTCTATCCCTCCTAACTGGTCAAACTCTGGTTAAGTTACTCTTGATTATACTTGTATCCCCGATTTAAAAAAAAAAAAAAGTAAAAACCATCTCTGCCACTTCTCACTCCCCATATCCATCAGGGCCCAAGAAAATTTTCATATATTTAAAGAGGAGTTAGCAAAACCCCAGACTGAATTCAGTCCCTAGCTGTGGTTCACGAAGAATGGAACTTTATATTAGCATGCTGCTACTTATCCATTGTCCATACAATTAGGTTCAGCTTCCCCCACCTCTAGACATCAAGCTTTATGAAGACAGTAACCTTGTGATCCTTTCTCATGGCGAAAATAAGCCCCAGAATTTAGCAACGCTGGACACAGAAACTTGTTTCATGTCCATCTGTCAAGTGGACACACAGCTGGATAGGTGCTGCTTCAGTCTGGTGTCTCCTGGTTGGATACCTGCAAGTTCCTTCTAGAGAATGCGAGCCATTCTGAGGGGCAAACGGCCAGGCAAAGAAGTGGCCTGGAGAGCAGAAGGCAGATCCTGTGTGCTGACTGAAGATGGGCTTTCCATCATACTCACAGGGTCTGTCTCCCTCCTGAACTCCCTCAACAAGGAACACACAGACGCTACCAGTGGTGGGTGTGAGCATAGGACCTCTGTAAATCCCATGGATCAGCAGCCTTCCGCTGAGTCTAGCCCTGCCCTGTCTATCGCAATACAGCCACCAGAAGCTAGTGTCTACAGGGCCTAGAAATGACAGTGTGGCCAAGCAAGAGATTCTTAAATGTTTTATTCTCTAATTGGCATGAGATTTTAAAAGCTGAAGATTTGGTTTCAAGCAAATTTAAGAATGTTTGGGCCAATTTGAAAATATGTAAAAGCTGCAAATTGTGGAACCAAAGTCAGGCTAAAGTATTTCCTAGTGGAAATTCCGAACACACTGTAATTGTTAAGATTCCCTACATTCTAATGACAATAAGAAGAAAGACAAAATAGCTCATTAGTAATTCTCACATCAATTATATTGAAAGGGTATTTTAGAAATACCTAGGTTAAATAAAATAAATGATTAAAATTATTTTTCTCTTTTTCTTTTCTGTCTATAGGTGTTTCTACTGCATTCATGTGTATATGCACCGTATGCATGTAGTACCCATGGAGATCAAAGCGGATCCAGTTTCAGATGGTTGTGACCTACTATGTGAGCCACTGATGTGGGATTCCCTTCTGTATGCTGTGAATATGTTTTATTAGCATTGGTTAATAAAGAAGCTGTTTCGGCCTATGGCAGGGCATAATATAGCCAGGCTGGAAGGGATATAGATAGAGTGGGCAGAGTCAGGGAGATGCTATGTAGCTGCCAAAGGAGACAGACCCCCCTGAACCTTACCAGTAGGCCACAGCCTCGTGGTGATACACAAATCAATAGAAATGGAATAATTTAAGGTGTAAGAGCTAGCTAGAAATACACCTGAGTCATTGGCCAAACAGTGTTTCAATTAATATAGTTTCTGTGTGATTTTTCAGGTCTGGGCAGCCGGGAATGAAAGAACAGTCTTGGGTTACAAGCCATAAATGGTGTGACCTACTATGTGAGAGCTAGTAATTAAGCCCAGGGCCTCTAGAACAGCAACCAATACTTTTAACTGTTGAGCCATCTCTCTAGTGCTGGCTGAAATTAATTTTATTATTTAAAAACTAGTGCTACTATAAAATTTTAAATATGAATGTAGAGGAACTGAAGAGATGCCTGCTCAGCCACGGTTCAATTCCCAGCACCCACATGGTGGTTCACAACCACCTTTGGCTCCAGTTTCAATGGGTCTAACCACCTCTTCTGGTTTCGCAGGACCCCACACACATGTGCACATACACACAAGCATACACATAAATAAAAATAAAATAAATCTTTTCAATTGTGTAAAGAGACATACTATATTCTTACCCTCCAGAACCAACTAAGTCTTACACAGCCATTGCAGCAGTCCATATCCAAAAAGCACAATTAAAAGAAAAAAAAAATCTTTCTTCCTTGAGTGAAGAAATTACCATACTAAAGCCAGAAGTGGTATCTGCCTGAGAAGTACCAAGAACTGAACAAAAGAAACACAATCTCTCTTCTTCCATGGGGAGCTCTGATGTTCCTTCCCGTATTCTGAACCGTGAGGGAGTTGTTGATTATGGAGACTGACTTTTAGCTGTGTGGCCTGGTGTATCAGCCAGACTCAGCAGGAAAGGATGCGAGTGGTTGCAAGTTGCCTGGCGCATCTGAAGTACCCTTCCTCCCCAGATTTTGCAGCTTTCACAATAGCCTGCAAGGTCAAGAATTCACCACCACTAGGCTGGTGGGAAAACAAGGGACCTTGGTGACTAGCCTAGGGCTGCAGACACAGGCAAGAAGGACCCTGTCATTCATGCTTGATCCTGGGAAAACACCTACCAGTCAATCACACACACACACACACACACACACACACACACACACACACGCAAGCACATACGCACACAAAAGAAAACAAAACAAACTTTATTCCCAAAGTACCAACCCCAACACCTCCTCAATAGCCCCTTGTCCAAGAGAGGTGGCATTCTTTGGTAAAAGACCCAATCTCCTGATTCAGTGAGGTGCTACTCTCTGTAGCACGGAGCAGATTGTTTAAAAGCTAAATTGGAGCTGGGAATTTATGTCTAACTCTTTGGAGAAGGTGTAGATTAGACTTGTCACTCAAGATGTGTCCAAGTGACCAGGAACACTGGTGTATTTGGGACCCTCTGAATGAGATGGACACATTCACATTATCCCAAGAGTTTGGAAATCACTGACTGGAGGGCATAGGCTCTATTCCCACATCCTCTACTATCTATCAATGCTATCAATGCTTTAGGAGGGTCCACTTACACTAGGAACAATTTGTACCCTTTCTCTCTCTCTCTCTCTCTCTCTCTCTCTCTCTCTCTCTCTCTCTCTCTCTCTCTCCCCACCCCCAGTCCTATGTAGAATTCAGGTCCATTTTACCAGATCCTCCTATTTCTTAAAGAGAAGCTGTAAATCTGAATTTTTTATATGAAATTTCTCATTTTTTAATCTTGGCAACTAGTTGAATTTCTTTAAACAACTATGTAGGCCAAGAAAAACAGAGCTTCAGGCCAAGATCTGCATATACCCTCTTCTGGACTGTGCTTTCAGTATTCCTAAGAGCAAAGTCCCAGAAGAGTAACTTAAGGTTTAATTTCAGCACCAGGGCTATAGCTTACCTGGGAGATTGAGTGCCTACCACAGTTGAGACCCTGGATTCAATTCCTAGCATTGCATAAGCTGGGCATGGGGGCACATGCCTATAACTCTGGCATGCCATCATTCAGGAGGTGGAGGCTGGATGGTCAAGACTTCAAGGTCTCTGCTGTATACCAAGTTCAAGGCTGGGGATACATGACACACTGTGGAAGAAAAGAAAGGAGGGAGAAAGGGAGCAGCAGAGGGAGGGGAGAGGGAGGGACGAGGGAAGGAGAAAGGAACATGCTTATAACCCCAGCAGTAGGGCTGAGGGAAGGGAGAAGCAACTTGTGGTGTTTGGAGCTCATTGGCCAGCCAGCCTGTCAATCAATGTGCTTCAAGTTCAAGGAGAAACTGTCTCAATGGGAAAAAAAAAGTGGAGAGAGTAGTCAGACTTTAGGACAGACACCCAACTTCAACTTCTACACATGTGTGCATATGCAAGCACTCATACCTGCCCATATAAGTGCACACATACACACTAATAAGTACATATACCACATGTTCGACACAAGACAATAACACAAAATGTTTCAGAATAAGAGACACTGTTTTTCCAAAGTGGCTCAATAGTCTTTGAGAGTTCTCTCCCCAGCCCTTGGCATTGTCGCCTTTCCGGTTTTGCTTTGCTTCATTGTTTCTGAGCTCTGCTGAAAGACTTGGGGCCCTTTTATGGGTTGTAGCAAATGTGTGGAACATTGTCCTCTAAACCCAGGGTCTCCACATCAGTAACCGTGATTTCTGATACAATGCTCTTCCTCATACACACCGCCTTACCTGTCTTCAGTGCATGTACATCTGTCATTAGATAATGTTTTTTAAATTTTGCTGTGTTCAAATTCCCCAACACGACTGATGGCCACCCTGATAGTTGGCCCAATGCAATTATGGTAAAGGTCAAAGGGGTAGAGGGACACTTCAAACCGCTCTTTCAGCAGCTAAAAATAATGCTGAAATCCATGCAAGCACACAAGAAGTGCTCAGACTAGAGTTACAGATTAACAGGGTTTGGTCTGGCTGGAGCAGAGACGTACTCCAGAAAACACTTTCATTTGTGGCTGTTGCCAACCCTCCCTACCTGGACCAGGCAGGACTGGGCTTACAAGAGACCTTTTGAAAAGATGCAGGAAAACAAGCAGCACACACTTCCTGGCAATAAACGTAAAAGTTCACTCCAACATTCCAGAGATTTTCATCCAACATTCCTCTAGCCAACACATCTGCAACCTGCCGGTCCTTAAATATCAGTGTTTGTACATCTTAATCTCACAAACATCTTGGAAAATATTTCTCTCTGCCTTTGTGTCAGACACATCTAGGTGGGTTTGTTGTTTTTTTTTTTTTTGGTTTTGTTTTTTTTTTTTTTTCATTTTGTAAAACCACAGAAATATGTTGTTTACTTCCAATAGGACTGAGCTCACTGGAGTTAAGATACATCTTCTGAGCAGTTGCTAGGTTCCTTCTGCCTTCCCAGGTGGGTCCATCTTGAAATGGTACTGAGTCTATTCTCTCATATTTGAGGCCTCTGGCAAAATCAAGGAGCTCTGATGTTAAATTATACGAAAGCAAAATGCACTGCAAAGGGATGGGCTTTTCCAGGCCATGTTCTTGAGTTCAGTTCTTTACCCTTGCCAAGCTAAATCACCTTTTCCTAGATGGTGTAGTATGGTGGTTCTCAAACCATAAGATTATTTTTATTGCTACTTCCCTCATAACTGGAATTTTGCTGCTGTTATGAATCGTAATGTAAATGCTTTTGGAGACAGAGGTTTGCCAAAGGGTCACAACCCACAGGTTAAGAACCCCTGAGGTAGTACTTCCACTAAGCAACGGCGCCTGCATCTTTCTCCTGTTAATGTCCATCATGTGACTTGCTTTGGCCAGTGGGATTATTTCGGTAGCCATGGTCGCTAGTTCGGTGTCTCAGCTTCAGGGGTCCTCATGTTTTCCTGCCATCGCCACAAGACGAGCATGACCTGAATTGTCCACTAGTCCCAAGACAAAGTAACCATGGATGTAACAGAGCTCAGCTAGTCACTGTAGCCCCAGGTAGTTCAACCTATATCTGGAGGCAGAGCGGCCCAGACAACACAATAGGGTGAGCAGTGACAAATTGTTTTTAGCCACCAAGCTTTGAGTTGGTTTGTTAAAAAGCAAAAGATGGATGGTGTAGGCACATTCTAGAATTATTTATTTTAACTAAAGAAAAATGATATCAGCTACTCGCCATTTTAGAACACTATGCTTTTCATACTGAGCTAATTCTTAAGGTAAAGGGTTCTTTAATACATTGTAATAAGAAGTACAGTACGATGATGTATGCTTAGAACCCCAGCACTGGGGCAGCTGAGGCAGAAGGCCTGGGAGTTCAAGACTAGCCTGTACAACATAGTGACATTCTGTCTCAGGACAGAATAAATGTAAGAAGAAACTTAGGGGCGGTCCAGGGTCAGTGGGGAGGAGGTCTCATTCAGCAGACAAGTCAAGCCTTAACCGTCATCACAGGAGCTAATGTCACTATGCTGCTGTAGCCTGTCCTGTCTCCAGCTCTTCCTCCCCTTGTAGAGCTATGATTCTCAAACAGGGGCGACTCTTTTCCATCAAAAGATGCTTAACAATATGATGGGGACAGGATGTTACTGGCATCAACTGGATAGAAACCAGAGGCTCTGTTAAACCTAGCAACACACAGGACAACCCACAGTGGCAAATACTAGTCAGATCCAATGTCAACAACGCCAAAGCCAAGAAACGCTAACCTTTGGCTTAAGTTCAGATATTTATTGATTATTTCCTCCTATAAGAGCATGTCAGTTAAAGTGTGGGGAATTGTGTAACAAAAAAAATTGTTTTTTAAATGCAAAAAAAATCCCCTTTTAAAAACCCAAGCCAGCTTCTCTGTATATAATGTGCAATGTATGCGAATGCTTACTTTATTTAAAGTGTAAATGACTTGTTCACAAACGTCCCGAGCAAGAAAGAGTGGACCGAAGAAAGGAAACCTTTGTTTAAATACGTCTATATATCTATAAGTCATTACTAGTATCTCAAATTATCTGCCAAGAAAATCCTATTCCATTTCAAATATTTGTAACTAAGTAAACAAATTGGCAAAGGCCTCCATTCCTGCTGAACCTCCCCCATCTCAAAGGCACTTCAGATGTGCAATGCAGCAGTAACAAAGGGCTGGGTGCAGAGCCATTTTGAATGAAGTTGCTGAATTATGACAATATCTTCTGGTGTCTCAGTGACCAAAGCCCCTTAGTGATCTCCTAGAGAGTTTAGCTTAATACTGAATTCTAGTCTCAAAGTTCGGGATTTGTACCAAGAGAAACAGCTGATGCTCACAATCAAGAGCTGAAGGGGGTCGTCAGACTGGCGAGTCGACTGGGGTTGACATGTATCTGCTCCTGAGGGCAGCCTAGATCTGGTCTGAAGTAAAGAGACTGGTGAAGATGGCATACACGCCTGAGAGGGCTCTAGGTGCGTTGATGCATGTGACACATTGGATGGAGGTATTTTGGAAGACATGGGAATTGAAAAATAGAATTTGACAACAATGGAGACCCAGGACAGTCTACTCAAGATCTGAGAGATGGTGTAGTTCATATCACAGTTGCAAAGCCAGGATTAGGCTAACACTGGCCCAGAAAGGAAAGCAGTGAGATCAGAGAATTTCCATAACCAGGGTCCCAAGAACCAATGATTATTCAAAAGCTGGGTTCTGGGATGATCATTCTTCAGTCACATTCTGTGGGGAAGTCAAAGTAAAGCTAAATTCCCACTGGTTTCAAGAATTAAGACATAGTCAAAGCCTACAGCAAAGGAGGTCACAGGTCCTGGAGCAGGATTTACTACCGATATTCTGCTAAATGGTCCCACGGGCAGACTACCTCTAAATATTTGTATCTGTACGAGTAGATCAGCGCTGTTGTCACCTGGACTAGAGAACCTTCCTTTTGTAGAGGGCAGCAGTTAATGCAAACATTCATAAGTGATCAAAGTGCTGAGAGAAAGTAACTGTTGAGGACTCACACCCTAAAGCTGATCTCTATATCACCTTCCCCAAGGCCCAGGGACCATCATGGAAGAAGGAATGGAAAGACTGCAAGAGTCAAAGGAAGGAGAGGAGCCTTGTGGAATACCATCTTCATATGATATTGTCACTGGAATCGTGAACATGCAGCAACATGACTTCCTGCATACACACACACACACACACACATCAAAGAGAACATATCACACACACACACACCAAAGAGAGGGACATGTTGTGGACAGGAAGGGGCTCAGCAGAAGTAGGAGGGGAAAAGAAAGTGTAACACAATGAAGATGATCAAAACACATTGTATATACATATGAAATTGTCAAAAATGAAATGAAGACTGTGGGACCGGCCTCACACAGCATGAAGGCCGAGGCGTTCCGGGTCTTCTCATTATTAACTTGTGGCCTCGCTGTGCTAGGAACCAGGTGTGCTTGACTCAGAAAGCGATAGTGCTTTCGTATGATGGCACACTACACTGTGGTCATGGCATTCACAGGAAAGTAATGAAAGACCAAATGTGTCAGGTCCCAAATGCTGCGCTCCCATTTCAACCAGGAAAGGCTCCACTTTGTCTGTCTTAAACCCTAACCGTTCATCTCCAAAAATCAGTTCTGCTGTTGAAAGACGTTTGGAAAATGACGCAGTAAGAGGCAGTAATCCCAGGTTGGGAAGGCATATTGCTGAAGCAAAGAAAATGATTCAACAATGACCCAGGTGACAAGGCCCTTTGAGAGAGATTGCGCCTTTTCTGAGCAAAGTAGGCCTGGATGCTGGAATGCTTCTCTCTGATTTTGTTTATTTTTGGACACTTGTATAACTTATACTTTTAGCTAGGACATTTTTAAATGAAATGGGATATTAATAAATATTTCTTGATGAGAGTCATAGTTCTCAATCTTCCTAACACTGAGACCCTTTAACACAGTTCCTCATGTTGTGGTGACCCCCAAACATAAAAGTATTTTGCTGCTACTTCATAACTGTAATTTTGCTACTGTTGTGAGTTGTAATGTAAATATTTTTGGAGATTGAGGTTTGGCAGATGGGTTGTGACCCACAGGTTAAGAACCGATGGTTTACAGTGGAAGTCATAGCGCTGATGGCCTGAAGCAAATCAGAATAGTCATCTTGATCAAAGAGGATCCTTGGCTATGCTGACAGGAGATTTAGCAGAAGCTGTAAGCCTGGTTTTTAGCATTGTCATTGGTGTAAATTGCTGTGGCATTCACTAAAAAGAAATAAGAAATAAATTTCTATAATTAGATTGACCACCAATACTCAGGTCTGTTTTATCCACGATGTGGGAGAGAAAAGCGACTTTGCCTTCAGTATCTGTTGTGTGGCTGGTGCAGCTTTATGTTGGAGGTCCTCTCTTCCCTGAAGTGGAAAGCAGAGAGGGGACAATTGGAGATGTTCCAAACGAAGCCAGTAAAGAGACAAGGTAACCTAGTTTTGTGCCATTACTTAGGAACCGTAACCAGAAATCAATTTAAGTTGTCAACACTTTTCTGGGCCTATTAGACACTTGGGCTTTTAGATGCATGCATTCGGAGCCCTCCCTTTTACCACTGTTGGTCATCATTATATCCCAATTCCAAAGCCATCCGCACTCTGTTTGGGCGATAGTTAGCGCATCTAACCACTTCATGGAAAAACCAACAAGAGGAAACCACCAAAGTAAGAGAGAAAGAGCTTGTTCCAAGTTCTGGCCACCTCACACCTTGTGTTTGTCCACGGAGTCGGCCACAAAGCTCCCTTCTGACTGCCTCATTTACAGCTTTCCTTGTGCTGCCAAGTTAGCGCCTGGTAGACTTCTGCCGTTACCTCAGCTCTGCTACCCACCGACAGACAGCCTGAAGCATCCAACGAAAACCCTCAGACCAAGCAATAAGATGATCCATACCAGGGACAAGCGTAGTGACATTTCATTTGTGTTTTAGTAAATAAAGCTTGCCTGAAGATCAGAGAGTATAACAGCCCCACTGTCAGCCTTACAGGCAGTGGTGAAACACATCTTTAATTCCAGTAGCCACACTAGTTTGTCATAGAAACAATGACAAAACGGGTGGTAGTGGTGCACGCCTTTCGTGCCAGCCCTAGAGAGGAATATAAAATAGGAGGAGACAGCTCTCATACACGGTCTTCTTCTGAGATTCCTGGAGGCAGGATCGCCATTTCAGACTGAGGTAGAGGTAAGACTGTGGCTGGCTGTTTTGCTTTTCTGACCTTCAGTTTGAATCCCAATATCTCTCTCTGGGTTTTTCTTAATCATGCTAAAGACAAATATCTGTCCACCTGTCACTCAGTGGCCACACTGGGCAATTGGCAATCATATGAGCAGCCGAATAGTTATGGAGAGAGAGTGATAAATTTCGATCTAAATGCTCGGCACGTTGTGCCCCGGGAGAGTAAGCTCCTGGGAGGCAGGGACAGAAACTGTAAGAGGTGCGTGGACTAAGACCACTGCTCTACATTTCAAATAGTCTCTTTTTGGGGGTTTTGTTTTATTGTTTTTGTTTGTTTGTTTTGTTGTTTTTGTTTGTTTGCTTGTTTGTTTTTTGAGACAGAGTTTCTCTTTGTAGCTTTGAAGCCTGTCCTGGCACTAGCTCTGTAGACCAGGCTGGCCTTGAACTCACAGAGATCCACCTGCCTCTGCCTCCCAAGTGCTGGGATTAAAGGCGTGCACCACCACTGCCTGGCTCAAATAGTCTCTTTGCTGGATATTCATATCTTGTTCTTGAATGGTTGCTGGATATTTCACTAAGCACTAAGCAAGGTCAGATTAAATGCTGTACGCCAATAAGCCTCCAGCATCAGAACCAGACTTAGGTGCAAATACAGTAGCCATCTCTACACAGTAGAAATCGGGGTCGCTATTAACATCTTGCTGGTGTTCCCTGTGTTTTCTGTTGTAAGTATATAGGGCTTTTATAATTAGAAAAACATAACTATTGATGTTTTTAAAAGTGCTGGGGAGTCAGGATTCCAAGCAGCCATGTCTAGTGAAGAGAATCGTGCTTTTTCTATAGCTCTCACTTCCTCTCGCTCAACCTCCTACTTGCTCTTATTTAATGAACAAGTAAACAGGTTGAATGTGTGACAAGCACCTTTCTAAGCACCGGAAATCCATTAGCGTGTTTGCGTTTCACGTTGTACAAGGCCTGCTCACATTATTCTGCAGATGAGAAACTGAAGTGCAGAGAGCTTAAATTACCGGCCCCAGATGCAGAGTTGATGAACAACACAATGGGATTCTTCTTAAAACTGGCTCGATTCTGTGCACTTCCTGTCTCTGCCTTCCTCTACTCCAGATAGGTCTTTTCTAGCCCTCAAACCCTTTTGTAACTTTGCCATACCTCACTGCCCATGCCAGTGTCAGCTCAGGATAGACAGCCCGAAGGAGCTTTGCATTGTTTTGCTGGAGATGCTCTCACATAGTCCCAGGTGACATGGAACTCCTCCCTTTGTAGCCCAGGCTAGCCTTGAACTCCTACTCCTCCGCCTCCACCTCTAAGTGCTGGGTTATAAGCATGCAGTCCACATTCGACTCAAAGAAGCATTTCAAGGGAGAGTGACCTTATGGACCGACAGAGTAATCAGTTCTAGACCCAGGGCCCTGAGATAAATATGTTCAGATCAAGACACTCATCCATATCCATAATCGCAAGAAATAAAAGAGAAAGACCCTGATGCTTAGAAAACCCAAACCCCAAACCACTTTTCTCCTCTCATCTAGCCTTGACTCAAATTCAGCTCCTTGAAAATATTTTGTCTACTTGCTTGGGCCCTTTTTTCCTGAACTTGAGCTTCTCAGCCAGTTATCTCCCCATTCCACACAGGGCATTGACATGCAAAGGGACTCAACCACACTAGAATGGATTCCCCACTCCTTCGGGCACCCATCTACGGTCTCCAATAGTGGCACTTCCTTGCATTTGCACAGGGTTTATGTGCTACATTAAGTCCACTACCTCAATCCATCCTCCCAGTAATCCTATTAATCTGGGATCATTGGCTGTTCACGACTTCCAAGTGAGGATGTTGAAGTTCCTCAGAAGAAAGGAAGCCTTGGTGTGTTGATTAGAAGCCAAGAGCTGGACTAGAGGGATCTCCCCGTAGTTAAGAACACTTGCTGCTTTTGGAGAGGACCTGGGTTCATTCCCAGCACGGCTGCTCACAATGTCCATTACTCTAGTTCCAGGGGATCTAACACCCTCATCTGGCCTCCTTGGGCACCAAGCATATGCCATGTGCAATACATACATGCAGGCAACATGGAGAGAGAGAGACAGAGACAGAAGGCCAAGTCCCTTCTTCTTTGTCTAAGATTTTTTTCTGATGGCTCTTTCAAGCATATAGCTTTGTGATTCCTAGGTGCTTGTCACTTATTAGGGAAGCATCTTTGTGAAGGTGAAGCCACTAGATGGAACATTCCAACTTCAAGAAAAATTGGAGCACTCCCTTGGTTCCTGAAGATAGCAGCTTGAATCAACTCCCTTGGTTCCTGAGGACAGGAGAAAGTTGTCTCTTTAATCTTCACCTTCACAAGTCTAGAACATCAGAGCCAGCCACTGACGCTGGGAGCAGATGTCAAAATCGGGCTGAGTTTTCTGAGAGCTGCATCTGTTTGGCCTCTTCCCCACCTCTTTCTTCCCTGCACAGCTGGTACCATGGAGGCTGCAGACCTGTAGAAGGAGGGGCATGTGGGTTCTGGGGTAGGAAACAAGCAAGAGAATCTGGGTCCCAGACTGACTCACTCTCTGGCTTTCATGAGCCTCCTTGTACCCTATGTTATGTATCCTAACCTTCCTTCAGGATAGTTCTTGCCACAGGACAAGAATCACTAACCAAAGTAGATTAAAAAGAAAAAAACTGATATAATTCAAAATGCATGGAAATTGGATACATAAAAAGCCTTAGAAGTTGCCCGGAGTTTAGGGTCCAATATGTGTATTGAGATTAAGGTGAAAATATTGCCAGTTTCCCTGAGACAATCCTAACTCATACCTGCTGCCCAGCTGTTATGTCATGCTATTTTACTTTATTTGGGATGTTTGGGACAGAGTTTCACATATCCAAGCTGGCCTCAAAATTTTTTGTAACCATGAATGACTTTGAACTCCTGATTGATCCCTCTGCTTCCACCTCTGGAGTACTGGGACGCAGACCAGGGCCACTGTATCTGGTGCTAAGTATGATTTTAATGATTTTAATAGCTCTCCTCTTCGGTCACAGATGTGTCCCATAAGTGGGAAGGTTACCGTGACTATGATGCGAGACCAAAGTCTTCCGTGTTGCAGAATCTACTGATAAAAGACGGGCCAACAGCTTTCAACTCATCCTACCCAAAGCTAGAAAACCCCTGTAAACCTTGCAACGAACTTTTCCTTCCCAGTTTTTTAGAGATTTTTGGCTGCTCCGTGAGTCTGCTCTGCCTCCATAGTTTGCACAGCTCTGGGACTCTTCAGTGAGGGAATGAAGGAGAGCAAGGTGCCGTAATAACTATCACACGCTGTTGGGAGCCTGAGAAGAAAAGAGGGAGCTCATATTGCTGAACCCCGACTGTGTGTCATACCCCGAGATGAAATGCTTTCCCTCCCTGCAGGGACAACATTGAGAAATGAAAATTTCCCCCTTTGAAGAATGAGAGAACTGAATGAGGAGAGGTGCAAGCTAAGATAGACTGGGCTGGGGTTCAAACCCTGAGAGATCTCTGGCCTAGAAGCCCATCACTTATTCTTATCAGAGCCCGAGGCCACCCACCCTGACTTCTCTCTGTCACCTTCCTTCACTGCTGCCTGAAGTGGAAAGTCAAATGATGTGACAGATAACTCTCACCCCGTACACCAGACAGCCTCTCCCACAACCTGTCAAATCACTGGAGTGCACAGTGAGGACAGAGAACACCGCCAAAGAAATCCCGTTAAAATCCACCTCTCACGCTCGAGGGCCTATTGGGTCCCAGCCCAAATGGGGTCATTTAAAATGAATTGACGCTGAAGAACGAACAAGGTTGTTAATCATTTTCATGGTCTCGTTCATTTCGCGGGAAAGGCAGCAGCCGTGTGAGAGAGGAAGGGAAAAGGGGAGCTGGGAGCTGCTTGCTGCCCTGGAGTGACACTGCATGGTCGCATTTCCTGGCTGTCATGTCACTTCAGAGCAATTGGTCTCTTCAGAGAGTCTCAAAGACAGGCTCTCCTGTGACTGGCCATGATGAGCATCTAATGCCCTAAGAAGAACCTCTCCATCTCGGGATGCTAAGGAGAGCTTCCCAGGCGTGTAGCAGGTGGGAATGGACAGAGTGGCAAGGGAGTTACCCCCAAAAGAGGCAGCAGAGGAAGCAACTGACCGGCTGTCACTCACAGAGCAGCTCAAGTGACATCTTGCTGAGGTTCCAGGGTGAAGCTAAAGGCCAGTGTGCTGGGAAACTAACTTTGCTTTTTCTGCTGTAACCGAGTATCTCAGGCTGTCTAATTACAAACTGATGCTTATGTGACTCACAATTTTGCATTCTGGGATAACCAAGAGCATGGTATGGCACCTGATAAGTGTATCTTTCCCATATCCTAGCATGGTAGAGGGAATCACATGCCAAAACATAGCTTGGGTTTCTCTTCCACTTATAAAACCACCAATATCCTCATGGGGCCTTACCCTCATTACTTCATCTGATGTCAGTTATTTCTCAAAGGCAACATCTACAAATGCCATTAACATATGTGTTTGAGGATTAGGTTTCCAACATAGGAACTCTGGAGGAACACATTCACACCATAATATCGTATTCAATGAAGCCTGAGGAAAACATGCGGAGCCGAGAGAGAGCCAGAAGGACAAAGAGCCATCCGAAAGTGTGTGGGGAGAGTGGTGTACAGGTAAAATAAATGTAGAGGAACAAAATCCTCAGGGCAGAAAAGTTCAAGCAGAAAGAGGTGCAGGAGCATGGGAGAAATTGGGGGGGTGGATAGGGAAACCGACTATATTGTTCCCCTGGTTACAAAATACAATTGGAGGATAGTAGGGTGTGACATGAAAGAAGAGTAAGGAACACTGGGGATAAAGAGTCAGACAGGAATAAACGGTAGAAGATAGAAGAGTGGGCGATTTAACCAAAACTCAGGATGCATGTTTTTGAAAAAGAATTAGGCAAGTATCCTGCACAGGTAGACAATGCTGCTCCTGGAAGGCATGGGTTGTTAAGTGAAAATCACAGTGAAAGTATAGGATACCTCCCTGTGAGTCATTGTCAGGGATGCCCAGGAGTGCTCCAAAACAACACAAGCTGTCACCATTTCCTTGGTTACTCACCAGAACTACACGATAAGACCCTACTGGCGAAGGTACCACATACATTGGCTGGAGGATGTAGAGAGATCAATTGCAAACCAATGAGCAAACATCCTACCTGCTCTCTAGTTTTCCTGCTGCCAGAAGGTGCTATGCAAGCTACGGGGGGGGGGGGGAGACATCAGTAGTCCCACCCAGCTCTGGACCCTGTACTTTACAATGCCGGCCTGCCGGGCAAGACGTATCCACTGCTGCAACAGGGGCACCACCCCAGTATGACTAGCCTTGATTAGATTTGAAGGCTGCTTCTCTTTGGGAAATTTCAGGTCTGGTACTGAAATCCTGGCCAGAAGCCATGGCTAGGCAGATCAGAGAACCTAGAACAGAAGCTGCTCATGTTATTTTGCTCAATGGTCATACTACCAAATTACTGTCTAGACACTTACGTTTAGACCCGAATACCTGGGTTACTTTCATCCTTCATCGGAGAGGCTTCCTTTCACAGTCGGTGCAGACTGTAACTGGTCAAAGTGCTGGGAATACATGGCTGTGGGTGCTTATCCCTCAGTAAGACCTCTTTGTCAACTTCTCCTCCCACCACCCACCAAAGTTCAGGGATCATTGGAAAGGAGGAAGAAGAGGGAAGGGAGAGTTGGAGGGTGGGAAAGAATGGTGTGAAATTCTGACTTCTGGTCACAACGGGACTGTTGCCCTCATGAACTCCAGGCAGCTATGGTCACCTGCACGGGATCTATTCAAAACCACGGCAGCCAAATTCCTGCACAGAAGGCAGATGCCTTCTCCAGGCCCCGCCCTTGAATGAGGAGCTAGGGACCATTGATGGCTGCTGGAGGAGAGAGAACAGGCCCCTCTGAGGGCAGGACCACTGGTAGACTTCCCGTGCTTCAGAGCATTCTCCAACCCTCGCGCACGTAGGGACAATGGCAGCTGGACTTAATGGGCAATCATGTACACAAAAAAAGGAGACCTGAAGTTTGGAGGAGGACGTAGTAGGGAGAATGCAAAGGCTTTGGAGGGGAGAAATGGGGGATGCATAGGATCATATTCCATTGTGCGAAATTCTCAAATAATTTTAAAATATAATAAAAACACATGAAAGTTTGAATATATGCATGAATGGTCATAAAGATATGTTCTACGGATATTAATTTAATATGATATCACTCCATACCTATCACATGAAGATGGGCAAGACCAGCCTGGCTCCTAGCTTGATGAGATGTGCAGTATCATTGCAGATGCTGTATGTCCCATACCTATGTCCCACCAGGAGGTGGGATGTACAATATTGTTTAGTGGAGAGAGAACACCCCAGGGACCTTGTTTAGGGCCCCTTAAGGTCTCAGACCAGCAATTTTCCAAGGGACAGTTCTTGTACTATTTATTATAATATAAAGATGCTTATTTGGTAATGACTTCACATGTATATCATATCAAACCTATTATTTTGTGGATTTGCAGCTTAAGACAAGGTAAAAAAAAATAGTCTATCCAAAATAATGTTAAGGAAATTATTATGTTACTAGCACAATGAAACAGCAAAATTTATTAAACATCAATAAAAATAATGTTTGCAGATCACTGATATAACAAATGCCAAAATTAAAATGTACATAGTCCATGAAAATCGTCGTGGTTCTGTTGATCTCTCATTGGACCTGTGCTCACCCATGCCCTCAGGCAATGAGCTCAAGCAACTGTGGTACAAACTGGACGACTCTGGCTGCACATGCTCATGCCAAGCATTTGGGAGGCAGGGTGTGTGCTGAGGCCACGGGGGAGCTCAGCACGAGCAGGATCCGTTGCCTGGTCTGAGGAAAGGATAATTTAATAGGGAAGAAAAGGCAGGCATACAAATAACTGTAAAATGGGATAAGCCCCGCAAAGGAGGGGTACAAAGCCCCAGAGAAGAGACAGAAAAGGGATGGATAAGTCACGCCTGTGGAGAAAAGTCACAAAAGACTTCATGGAGATTTGAGATGGCATTTGAGATAAGCTGGGAGGGGGTAGACGAGAAGAATTTCAAGGACACAAAAGAGGGGGTGAATATGAACCATCCCAGAGAGGGCCTAGGGCTTGCACTTGCCCGACTGTAGGAAGAGACCAGGAAGTGGCCAGAGGGTAGAAAGTCCCTTCTGTTGATTCAGCTGGGGTATAGAACGCAGCTAAAACAGATGACTAGGGAGTTCAGTGTGGCCAGGGAGTAAGGCTGAGGGTGAGGTCAAAATTAGCATAGAAGAGGAGCCAGTCGGCAGAGAGGAGGCCTTGAACCTCCTCCTCCAGAGCTAACACGGGCACATGAAAAGTGTGCGCTAGGCATGCATGGCTGAGCGCTAACCCTTCTCCCAGCTCTGGCCTACTTCCTCTCTTGCAAGTGCACTCTTAATAAACTGTCTCTAGTTCTGCCACTAACCATATGTCTTTGTCTGATTTTTGTTGTTCTGGGGACACAAAACCCTGGAAATTCCAAAGGGTACCCACTAAAATTGGCAACAATAATGTTACCGGCACCAAAGAGCAGACTGAATGTATTCTACTTAAAGAAAATGGCAGGGTGTTGGAGTGGGGATGGGGGCCATGAAGAGCTTAAAAGATGAATGGACGCAGGCAGGCAAAAAGCACTGTCTACATAATAATAATAATAATAAAAAAGATGAGTGGAGCTGCCTGCCTGCGCTAGAGTCTGGAAATGAGGTGAAGCTTATTGCCACCAAGGCCCTCGTTACTATGACTCCCTAATGAAAGTACAATAAAAGTGGGAATCAAAAAATTTGGGGAATCAAAATGATTACACTGAGGGGTGATTCTTTAAGACCTGGGAATTAATTTAGCCTGGGAGAAACAAGAAACTCCTAGGGTAAGCAGATAACCACAGTTCTCTGGCTTCTCAGACATGCTGAGGCTATGGGGCAGAGGGAACTCTTGTAAGTGGTGTGATGCAAAAAAACGTGCCTTAGGCATCCATGCTGGCCTCAGAAAGGCCAGACTTGGCTCAAAGAGGAAACCAGGAGTGACTAGAGTTGGCCAGGTAAATGATCCTTGTGTTATTTACGCATGCTAATTTAGGGACAGAAGAAAAACCAAAACGAAACATACCAAACACCAACAGTTAATTATAAATTGTTCCTACATACAATTAAGAGTCTTTTTTAGTAAGGAACTTTATAATAAGGTACTTCAGTTACTTCCATAAGCACCAACATAATGACATCAAGATAGAAGGCCCTCTTGTTGCTGTTGTCATTAAGAACATTAAGCACTGCAGAAGCCTAAGAAATGACCTCTAAAATGTATCCAATCATAACTCTTGGAATTTATAGGTATGACCTTATTCCAGACAAAAAGGATCTTTAAAAATGTGGGCACCTCAATAATACTGAGATGTGATGTTTATCCTGGATTATTCATGTGGGTCCTAAATGCCATCATGCTTGTCCTTTTTCAAGGAAGATTTGACATCAGAAAACCCGAAGAGATATATGCAGAAGCCAACCCGAAAACCTAGCTGTTCTAGTCAGCTTTAATTTGTCAGCCTAACCCAGCCTAGAGTCATCTGAGGGAAAAGCTTCAACTGAGAAAATGCCTAAACCGGATTGGCCTGTGGACAAATCTATGGGGGCCTGTCCTGATTATTAACTGATATTGACGGACCCAGCCCACTATGGCGGTGCCATCCCTAGGCAGGTGACCCTGGGCTATGTAAGAAAACCAGCTAGCACAAGCCTGCAAGCAAGACAGCAAGCAGCATTCCTCTATATTTTCTTCTTCAAGTTTTTGCTCAAATGCCTGCCCTAATTTCTCTCATTGATGGATGGTGACTGTGCAGTATAAGCCAAATAAGACTTTTTGTCCCCTAAGTTGCTTTAGTCACAGTGTTTTATCATAGTAACAGAAATGTCTAAGACTAGAACTCTAGCCTGAAGAGATTTGAGGATGCTGGCCTTGAAGATGACTTCTAGCTTACTAAGTTGTAAGACATGGATGCCAGCAGCAACAGAAACTGGGAGAGGCAAGGCATGAACATCATCCAAGGCTTCCAGAGGGACCATAGAATGCCTTCGTGGAGCTTATAAGAGACTTCTGGCCTCTTGAACAAATTTCTGTTGCTTTAGACCAAAGGATCGGTAGTAACTAATGGAAGTAGGAATTCTCATTGAATCCCTACTTTTCAACTAAGACACCCCCAGAAGTAGCCATATAGCACCAGATGAGCTAAAGTTTCTCTGGGTTCATTCTTGGTTATAATATGAGCTGATAAATTCTGCAGTATGGAGTTATTGCCAGGTTACGAGGGTGAGTGTATCTTATGCCGTGTCCTGGAAATACGTAATCCTACTACTACGTATTAAATACGTAATACTACAGCTGAGTAATCCTCCCATCTGAGCAAGGCACAGGGATGATGCACAACCACATCCACAATTGATACAACAAACACCACAAAGACGCCAAGAATGTTTTAAAGCTCCTGAAGTAACACGTGAAGAATGGAGAACCTCAGCTCATGGTGGAAATATTTTTTTAGCCTTTATAATAGAAGAGACTTGGCTGCGACTCAAAGGTCTGAAGCTGAGTGACTGATGGACTCACTCTGTGGAAGGCTTGTTGTCAGGGCTCACATGAGTCAACGTGCATTCATTGTTTGAAAATCCTCAAAATTCCATTGAAATATGAAGTGCTATATTCTATACCTGCCCGGTGCGTTACCTAGCCTCCTCCTACAGCCACACTTGCTGAAGATTTAACATAGTCGTTAGTTCATTGCATTGAGTCCCACTAAAGCTGCTTTGGCTTCAGCAGTCCAGGCTTCCCAACTTCTCTGGTACGCACTAACTATTTAATCTTCAGCCAAAAACTAGAATAGTGTTCTCCACCTTAGGTTGTCATGATACTTAAATGTAATAATTATTGAGTGCTTAAGAATTGTGTTAGGCATAGTAATCCCTCAAAAGGTGTGCACAAATTCCAGAATTTGTGCGTATGGTACCTGACATAGCAGAGGAACTTTGAGGCGAATTTATGCTAGGTCATCTGGGTGGGCCCAACTTGACCACAAATCTGGCTGACCCCGACCAGCGGAATGAACAGCCAGACTCAGGATTCTTCCCGGATCACGCTTTATTGGAGAGCACTCGGTTGAGGAAAAACAGGAGGCAAGAGAGCCTTTAGGTTGAAGGGAGAGCGGGAGGTGAGAGAGAGAGAGGTCTAAATGGCGGCTGCTTATATAGGGAGATGTGACGCAACTCGCGCCTTGATTGACTGCTAAGTCCCGCTGGCACCAGAGTCCTCGGGATTGGTTAGGGACACTTAGGTTATTGCGCATGCGGGAAGCGCCTGGACGCTCAGTCCTGAAGCATTGCCAAATATGGAATTTGTTTACCTCCAAACTGCGAGGATGCAAGCGTATGGCTCCCTGCACACAAGGACATTTTAAGAGTAGAGAACTGGTATCAGAGAGAGACTGACAAAGGGAGGAAGGGTGAGAGAAACAGGATATTACTGGCTTTAAAGATGAGAAGGGCAAGTAGCTGCTAATGCTTAGAAAAGCAAACGACGGGTTCTTTCCTTGAACCTCAGGAAGGAACATTGCATGAACTCTCTAAAACTAGGCCTGCTACCTCCTCCTGTGGCAGCTTGTGGTGTCGCTAACCATGTAAGAGCCCCCTCTGCCTCAATTGAAATGAGAGCAATACCTTGCCATGGAGGGGCACCATCACATCTTGCATCCATCATCCCTTGTTCCTCATGCCAAACAGGTCAATTGGAGGTCCCTTCTGTTTCTGCAAAAATAACCAATGCAGTTAGAGACCACCAGGTCATATCCCTTCTCAGCTCAAAACCTTCCAGAGGCTCCCCAGCTCACTTCCAGAAGAGCCTGAAAGACTTCCTGTGTTCTCAAGTCTTCAGGGCACATCTGACCCCATTTCCCCTCTGACTGTCTCCTTCCTCTCTGACCCTTGCTGACTGGGCTCCAAGCCTACTGGCCGCTTTGCTGTTCTATGCACACTGGGAGTTCCAGCCCCAGGACACTTGCACTGGGTATTTTCTCTGCCTTAGACAGCTCTTCTTCCCACCTACCAGCTTGTTCCCTCAGCACATTCCTATCTCTTAAACGTGCCCTTCTTCCTGACAACCCTGCTGAAATAGCAGTGTCTCCCTCATCCAACCAAAGCACTATAGCAATTTCCTCTTCTATCATGAAACATATTTAATTTTTTTCCACACAGGGCTGTCTCTTTGGAAATGTAAGCCTAATACGGGTTCTTCATGAAGGATATATTTGGTGTTTGATAGATATCTGTTGAGTGAGCAAATCCGTGTATAATCAAGCTATAATTGAGCACTAAATCTCAGTATTGCCTCTCATTAATGACCCCTCCATTCAGTTAAAAAATGGGAAATGAAAGACGGTCATCTATCTGTGGTTGAACAATGAAGCTGCAGCTAAGATTAAACTCTTAATTGGCCTTGCTAAGCCCCTGCCCTTCCAAAGGAGAAGAAACGCAAAGGTTCTCAGCACCAAACCCTGTCTCCCAGACGGAGAACCCAGAAAGGCCTGGTCTTCTGAAGCCTTGGCCTTTCTAGCTTCAGTCAGCCTCTCAAAACCATAAGAACAGTTTGTCTCAGTACTTCAGCACTTCCGCTTCCAGGCTCAGGAAAGAGCAGGAAGTGCAGGGGCGTGTGAAAATTGAGAGAAAAGAAGAATTAAAGCCGCTACATGTTAAGGGCTCGGAGACTTCCTCTGCCCACCACGGCACATGCTGTGCTTTCACAGTGAGCCTGGGGCCACCGTTCTCGGGCAGAAGGAAACCAGAAGGAGACCAGAACGTGACTGGCTGCTAGTCCTCTGCTATCCATCACAGACTTATTCAGGGGCAGCTGAGGGTGTGGCAGAAGACAGCCCTGGTCCCTGCCTGTATGAGTTTACCTTTCACAAGAGTCTAACATTACAAGGGTCAACCTAGTTCATATCCCACCTACTCAGTGTTTGTTCTGGGCAGGCTGAGTTCCCAGCATGCCCCCAGGAGGTATCTTAGATTATAAGGAATTGTACATCGAGTTGAGGTAAGCCATAGAGTCAGGCCAGCCAACGCTCCAGTCTTGACGCTGCCACAATTAGTAGCCGGGTGCCAGCTCCCTACGGAAGGGCTGTGTTTCTCTCATTTCCCATTGTATCCACAGTGTTGCCCACACAATGCCCAATACGCTTCATAATCTTTGCTTAGAAGAAACTCAAATTTCGGAGCCTCGGTTTCATCATTAGTAAAAGAAAAATAAATATAAAGCCTGCCTCGTGATCCTGTGTGGGGGTCACAGATGAACCCCATCTACACAGGGCCTGCCACATGACAGCATCTCCTTGAGGTGAACTGTCATGTTGGTGACAGTGGTGGCATTCTAAAGGTAAAAAGGAGTGGTTAGCACTGGATGAACTGTAGTACACGCCCAGTCCCAAAGCTTTGCCCCAACCTGATGAGCTGAGTCTCAGAGTGATCCTGTCCTCTGGAAAAGTCCTGTTCCACTTCTGCCAGAAACCCTGGAAAGGGGAAGCATGCACTCCATATCCCAGCTGCTCAGGCGACGGGCAGCAGAAGCGAAACAACATGACTAAGCATAGCCAGGTCTCACTTCGTCACGAGAGCACTCAGACCGGTAAGAGCATGGTGAAACCAAGGGCAGACAGCTGGGCCAGTTTCCTAGGCTTTCCTCTGTGAGATTCTCACAGCCGGAGGAAGTATGGGGTGTCTTCTCCTGAACTGCAAGTCATCCTGTGCCCCCTCCCCCCACTCCCGCGCCAGTGATTCAGCAGCCTGGTTCAGCAGCAGGCCAAAGGCATGTCAATGTTCAGAGATCAAATAAAGAAACACCTAAGGCCTTCCTAGAACCTCCAAACCCCATAATCCTTAACACTTTCACTCTGGGGGTTCAGCTCACAATCTAATCAGTTAAGAGGTCTGGCCCTCCATTTCAAGCTGAGCTATTCTTTCTGCCTTTACTATGTTTCTCATGCTCATAATTCAATATAGGAGATTTCTTCCAGAAATAAAGGCACAGGGCTTCAACTTTAATGCCGATGATGTTGATCTAACAGTGAGCAGCCTCGTTGTCAACCATCATTTCAGAAGAGTCTCAGATACAGTGGGTTTGTCGTGAGCCACTGTGGTGGAAAAGGGGAATTGTCCTCTCAAAGAAACAGAGAATGCAATGACTCAAATGGTCTCTAGCTATTCCCACTGTTACTAGACTTAGTCATTCATGTTGCCTTTGTCTTATTTTTAGACACCTAGTTTTAAATCAACCGCTCTGATGAACAGCAGCAATTTGATTAGCAATGAGTTCCTTTGATTTTTTTTTCCTCCTGCGTGGTGAAGGAGACTTGTGAGCTCCACTTCTCTAAATAACCAATAAATCTTCATAGCCTTCATATGAAGCCATTCCTGCTATCCAGGGAGGACACACTGGGAAAACTCAGGGGACCAAAGATGTCAAGATGTCCTCTCACGAGCCGCATTCCTCACCGGTTACCCATCGTTTCCCTGGGGGCAGACTGTGTGTGCTCACTGTGCCAGCACTGTGCGGGGTGGTAGGAATTGAGAGGTGAAGGAGACAGGCCAGCTTTCTGGAAGTCAGTTCTCCCGCTTCTCAAAGGAAAACTAGAAACCAACCAATCAGAGAAGAGATGGAGCAGTGGCCAGCACTCCCACTGTCTCAAACTAGAAACCAACCAATCAGAGAAGAGATGGAGCCGTGGGCCAGATATTTGGCTTCAATTTTCCATTTTGAAGGGGAAAATGACTTAAACCATACAGAGTGACCCTGCTGCTTTCAAAGGAGTATAATCACATCCAACTTCCTGAAGTGCTCTGAAGTTACTTCTAGAAGTAAAGTTTGGGTTTTTAAAATATCTCCTAGTAAGGTTTCCAGTCAACTACTATCTTGAGTCAATGGTGCTGCAATTTGACTTAAGAAAGGAGTTTGCCTGCTTCAACAGCCTAGCTGTAAGCTAGGTGACTCCCCCACCCACTTCCTCCTCCTTAGGTATGAATTGAGAAACTCAGAGGTGACCACAGCCCTGGGCAGCTATGTACAAAAATGGGAACTGTCACTTGATAGGCCTCCCCTGTTCTTAGCCAGAATCATCAGCCTATAGATTCAGGAACTAAGTGGGTTGACTATTTTGCACGTAAGCTATATACATTAGACTAAAGGAGACAAGTGAGCAACAATTCAATTTAGAGTTCACCGAATCCTCTGGTTTGGGGAGGAAATTGCCAGTAATCAATTGCAGCAAGCATACAGGCTCAGGGCCAGGAAGAGAAAAAATCACTTTAATGGGCAAAGCAGATGTTGCTAAATTCATTGCAAAAGTGCGATGGGCACAGAGCCAGGCCTTGCATGAGAGATGCTGATCTTTTCTCCTGAATGAACAAAATAGAGACACTTCAAAGCAGGGGTTGGGGGGGGTGTGGTTCCACCAGGGAAGCCAGAGGTCTGGGTCCCTGTTAGACTGAACAAAAGAAAATGCAGCCAGGTGTTCAGATCTCCTTTATCGCCACAGGACTTAAAGCTGTTAACACTCATAAGGATTTTAAACAAGTCCAAAATACTGGCTTACAACTCTTTGGGAAGTCTTACTGTATCCTAAAGGGCTATGTGGTAGAATTCCTCTACCAGTGTGTTGGTTCCTTCATCAGAATGTTGTATAATTTAACTAAAGCATTAACTTTCAGGATCATTTTTTCTTATCTATGGAATGGGCTTAACCTAGGTACTGTAACAGGGCAGTAGGGGAGGTCAGTAAAACTGTGTGTAAGGACAGTTGAGAGATGCACCTAAGCAGTAACACGTGAAAGGAATGGTAAAATGAGGGGAAATGCTTAGTGACCAAGGGGAAAGAATCACCAGGGGTCTTTGGGATTCAGCATTTACTAATTTTACCAGTGTCTCCCAGTGAAGATTATTCCCAGGCCAGGTGTTTCTTTGTCTGTTTAGATTCTCTTCAAAGAACTCTTAGGAATTTAATAATCAGAGAGCACAGTGTCATCATCTGTGGGAGATCTGTGTGTGCTTAGAATGACGTCCTACGTCTTCTAGTGAAACCTCTGCAGAAAGAGAGCTCGTTCCTGCTCCCCAAGTCTGAGGTGTTCTTTATGTAATTCCCCCTCCTTCACACCCCAACCAGAGGGGCTTCCCTGAGAGTCACCCCAGATTTTGTTAGGCCATCTCTTTCTACTTACACTAATCAGTGTTTTTCTCAGCTGCCTTAAACGTCTCCTGGAACCAGACATCTGACATTAAGCATATTCATTAAAAACTAAATCCTACCTGCCCATGGCTTTAGGAAATTATCATACACTCATGTGATATGGGGTGGGTCTCCTCCAAATGTTTTGTAACAAGCCGGAGTGCAAACACTGACCTAGCACTAGTTTTAACTCTCCAACCCAGACATCGGCAAAGGAGAGAGCTTTGTTTGGTGGCTAGGTTGTATCAACCGGAGGCAAGGCCCTCACCCTTCCTAAGCCTTGTTAGCCCCTTCCCCCCGCCCCCAGGACTGGGGTGAGGATTTCAGGAGCTCAATCTTAGGAAGAACTGAGTAGTATCAGTCAGTCTCCCCGGAGCTTCTTCACAAGCCCACATGTGGGAAAGAGGGGCTAAGCCATGCCCAATACAAAGAACCCAAAAACTGCATTCACATTCCCTGCGATTTCCAAACCTCAGACTTTTTCCACCAGTGGCCACCCTCCAGGAAGCTATGTCCCACTAAAAGCATGTTTCTAAGTTGCCATAAGCGTTAGAATGTTCCTGATAAGCAAGTAAGGCTGCCGAGAGCTTTGGCAGTGGATTTCTGGGAGCTGGTGAGAGGAGGATGTTTACCAGAGCACAGAGGCCAGGTCCTCAGCACAGAATATTTTGGCCTAGATAGATCCTGGAGAAGGCTTTTTTTTTTTTCCAAGTACAGACTCTGTTCTCAGGTCCTGAAGTCAGCATTAGAAACTAAACAAACCTTCCAGAGTTCACATTTGTTTACTTTCGATCAAATGCAACTTCCTGTTTGAAAGGAAAGGGGCAGTAAAGCTTTGTATAGCCTTCTTGAACATAATGTCTCTCCTAAACACAATTGATTTGCTAGCATAAATGAATCAAACGCACACAATGAGGATCTCCCTTCTCCTCCAAAATGTCCATGTTTTAATAGGGAAAGTGCTCAACAAAACCAAAACAAATATTTTTTCAACTGCTGGCCTGCGAGGATTGTTTAGGCCATTTTTTCTCCTGAGAACAAGAAAAACAGACATCAGGAGGGAGCCAAGCTACATGTGCTGTGTCAGAAAGCCACTTCGACACACTTGGGGGTTGAGATTTCAGTTACACAGAAAGTTTAAGTTCCCACAGCCACTCAAACTGCATTCCTAGCATGAACAACTGGGTCTTTCATTCTATGACAGTGTCCCAAGTCACGTCCTTCGAGGTCCTGAAATCCCCACGGATGGTACCAATGTTCGAAAACTAACTGACAGCCCCTAAAACAGAGCCACCAAAATCTTTTGACAAGATTTGAGATAGTGTACTCTGTAATGGATGTGGAAAACAGAGGGGACTTCTGTAATTAATTTTTAGAGGATCTCAAAGTTAACGAAGAATCAGAATTAAACTCAGATTCATTTATAATGAAACTCCTCCCCAGAACTCTCGAATCCTTTTGTTCTAAAACACTAAATTTGTAGAGGGCCTTACAAACCGTCTGGCCAACCTCTCCCTGCCCACCCACCCACAAAGCCCAACTAAAGCAAATGAGTAATATGGAAGCCTTCAGTAAGACAAGAACTATTTCTCTTGTCCCCACTTCTTTAATGTAATCCTATGAATACTGTAAGGACTCTAGGAGAAGGGGCAAATGAACACACTAAAGAGCTGTAAAGTCAAGGTCAACACACAGGTTTCCTCTCAGGTCCCTGTGTTTGCAGGTCTCCCCCTGTGGATCCTCTAAATTGTGAGTTTCCTGAAAGCTACACGGAGTCATGCATGTTTCTTGCAGTGGTTTCAATGAGAGTGGCCCCTAGGTTCACAGATTTGAGTGTTTGGTTCCCAGTTGGTGGACTGTTTAGAAAGATTTGAGAGGTGTGGCCTTGTTGAAGAAGGTATGTCCCTGGGGGTGAGCTTTGAGGTTTTGAAAGCCCAGACCAGGCCCAGTCTCTCTCTCTCTCTCCCCTCTCCCATTCTGTCCCTCTCTCTCTCCCTCTCCCTCTCTCACTCTGTCCCTCTCCCTCTCTCTCGCTCTCTTCCTTTTCCCTCTCCATCTCTGACTGCTGCCCAGGGAACAGGATACAAAGCTCTGAGCTACTGCTCTAGTGCCCTGCCTGTCTGTTTGCCACCAAAAGTCTTCCCCTAGAGGTTACCTTGGTCATGGTGTCTCCTCACTGAAACAGGACAGTAACTAAGAGAGTTCTTTTTGACCACCATACCCTATGTGTGAATAAGTATACCTTGTGTGCTGACTACAACTAAAAGAAAAAAATGAATGATCAAGTAGAAGCACATAAATAAAATAACAAAGTATCTTTCTTGGGCAATTTCAGTATTAGCATGCCCCAAGAGGGAACTTCTTCCCACGTCTGGGAAAGTAACTGAAAAAAAAATGGATGTGTGGATATTTCATACACTCCCTTGGCTCTTCCCTGTTGGTATCTAACTGGACAATTACTAAACAAGACACAGTTAGAACAGGAGATGTCCCCTCCCTTCCTCATTATCTGCAAACCAAAAACAACCAAGGCTATCACCTACTTAAAGAATTAGTGACAGGAGTGTGTCTTAGTCCTTACATCCACCTCTGTCCTAACTGTCCTTCTCATCTGCCACCATCCTTCTGAGTGAACTTTTCCCAGATTTTGACCACGAGAAGGTCTTTCGTGCTCCCAGGCGTGGCCTCTATCTGGAGTAGACTACTTTATGGCTGCAATTGTTGCAACTCCTATCATCGCCACAGCCATCTCACCACCGTTTTATAACCATTTGACCACCTCCACCCTCCTCCGCTATAAATACTATCACCACAACCACCACCAATGTCACCATCACCTACTACCACTGCCATTTCAAAGCCAATACCACAGGCTTGGGGAAATAGGCACAGTGGTATGATGAGGGATTCCCCTCCGTATTCTATGAATATGTTTTATTACCATTGGTTAATAAAGAAGTTGCTTTGGCCTATAGCCAGGCAGAATCCAGCCAGGCTGGAAGAGACAGAGAAGGAGAGTAGGAGGAGTCAGAGAGATGCCATGTAACTACCAAAGGAGAGAAGCGCTGGAACCCTTACCAGTAGTGATATACAGATTAATAGAAATGGGTTAATTTAAGATGTAAGATGTAGCTAGGAATATACCTAAGCTATTGACCAAGCAGTGTTGTAATTAATATAGATTCTGTGTGATTGTTTGGGTCTTGGCAGCCAGAAACAAATGAGCAGTCTCCATTCACAGTGGGATGCACTTGTAATCCCAGTGTTGAGGAGTTAGAGGCGGAAGGGTCCTTAATGCTCTCTGGCCGGCCAGCCCAACCACTCCAGCAAGTCTCAGCTACATTGAGAGACCCTGTCTCAAAAACGAAGATGGAAACCTCCTGAGGAATGATAACTGAGGTTGACCTCTGGCCTAGATGCATGAGTAACTGCCATGTATATGTACTCACCCACATATGCACCCATGTGAACCCACACGGCTTTTTCAATTCACTATGATAGACTCCCACCATCTTGACTATCCAATAACCTCCGTGTCCTATTTGACCACTATTTGAAAAGAAACATCTGCCTGTCTCAGAGAAGTCCCACTGGAGCTGCCTGCAGTCTTCCAGGATCTTATGTCCAGCACCTCTCCTAAGTTCCAGCAGTCATTGGTTATCAACTACCTAACTGCTTTGAGTATGCAGAACAGGCTTTCCTTAGCAGAGATCCTCTGGTGGACCCCGAATCTGCGGCTGGAAGGAAATATTCAGGGAGTCTGACCACACATTGCCTAGCAGTGAGGGTCAGGAGGAAGGAAGTGTGTGAGGAGGGATGGCACTAAGGGCAGCCTGCGGGTGCCCACCAAGCTAAGACCAGATGTTTTCAGAAATGACGAGCTTTGGCTCTCAGCAAGCTGCAGTATAAACCGCTTCTGTAGCCTGCCTCTACCATCTTTCTGAGTTGCTTGTTTTCATTTGAATAGACATTAAAATTATAGGGCATCTGCTCAGTCCTAAGGTCTTTGTCGTGTTGGGGAAAGAGCATTCACACCACTTTCGGGGGGACTAGAATTGGGTGGGATGAATCCTACAGAGAGGGCGTTTAGGAGTAGGGGAAGGCTCCAACGGGAAGGTTTCAGGTGGGTCTGACAACTGGGTAGTAGCTAGAACAGGGAGAGAGAAGACGGTGCCAAGACACGGCACCCTTTTACTGTTTTCTAACCCACCAAGCTTTGCCCCCATTCTGCCCCTGGCACTTTCTGTTCTCTGTGCCTGGAATATGCTACTGCTACTCCCATGTTCAGCTCAGACATAACCTTAAAACCCCTTCTGGGGCATTTTTCGTCATGCAATTGTAAATGAATCATGAAGGATCTTGTTTAAATGGAGGTTCTGACTGGTCTGGGTATCTCCTGAGAGTCCGCAGTTTTGGCAAGTTCAATGGTGCTACAGTGCTACTAACTCAAGCTTGCCTTATGCAGCTCTAGCTGTGACACGCCTTCATATCTGACCCTTCTTACACCATTTATCACTATATAAATTTATCTTGTCCATCAGTTTTTCCCCTAGTTATCCTCATGTGAGTAAAACCACTGTGTATCATCTTTGAACACCTGATTTTCAATAAAGAAACAAAAAATATCAAATGGAAAAAAGAAAGCATATTTAACAAGTGGTGCTGGCATAACTGAATATCAACACGTAGAAGAATGAAAATAGGCCCATATCTATCACCATGCACAAAACTCAAGTCCAAATGGATCAAAGACCTCAACATAAAGCCAGCCACACTGAACCTTATAGAAGAGGAAGTGGGAAGTATGCTTGAACGCATTGGCGCAGGGAACTACTTCCTAAATATAACCCCAGCAGCACAGACACTGAGAGAAACAATTAATAAATGGGACCTCCTGAAGCTGAAAAGCTTCTGTAAAGCAAAGGACACAGTCAACAAGACAAAACGACAGCCTACAGAATGGGAAAAGATCTTCACTAACCCCACATCAGACAGAGGTCTGATCTCCAAAATACATAAAGAACTCAAGAAATTGAACATTAAAAGATTACATAATCCAATTTTAAAAATGGAGTACAGACCTAAACAGAGAACTCTCAACAGAGGAATCTAAAATGGCTGAAAGACACTTAAGGAAATGTTCAACATCCTTAGTCATCAGAGAAATGCAAATCAAAACAACTCTGAGATTCCATCTTACACCTGTAAGAATGGCCAAGATCAAAAACACTGATGACAACTTATGCAGGAGAGGTTGTGGGGAAAAGGGAACACTTCTGCATTGCTGGTGGGAATGCAAGCTTGTTACAACCCCTTTGGATGTCAATGTGCGATTTCTCAGAAAATTAGGAAACAACCTTCCTCAAGACCCAGTAAATACCACTTTTGGGTATATATCCAAAGGATGCTCAATTGTGCCACAAGGACATGTGCTCAACTATGTTCATAGCAGCTTTGTTTGTCATAGCCAGAACCTGGAAACAACCTAAATGCCCCTCAGCCGAAGAATGGATAAGGAAAATGTGGTACATTTACACAACGAAGTACTACACAGCAGAAAAAATAACGACAGCTTGAATTTTGCAGGAAAATGGATGGGGCTAGAAAACATTGTTTTGAGTGAGGTAACCCAGACACAGAAAGACAATTATCACATGTACTCACTCATAGGTGGTTTTTAAACATAAAGCACAGAAAGCCAGCCTACAAATCACAATCCCAGAGAACTTAGACAACAATGAGGACACTAAGAGAGACTTACATAGATTTAATCTACATGGAAAGTAGAAAGTATAAAAAGACAAGATCTCCTGAGTAAATTGGGAGCATGGGGACCTTGGGGGAGGCCTGAAGGGGGGGCGGGGAGAGGCAGGGAGGGGAGCAGAGAAAAATGTAGAGCTCAATAAATATCAAAAAAAGAAAAAAAGAAAAAGAAATGGATGAAACTCAAAAAAACCCACTATGTATGTGTGTAATAATATCAGTAAATTGTTTGGTTTTGCATCATTGTATGCCTAGAAGTTGGTATATTGTATTGCATATCAAATATGAATAAATGTGTGAATTGATTAATATTAGGAGTTTGTTTTCCTCTCGGAGGACTTGCTGCTCTCCCCTAACGGAGACCTCCATCACGGGACATTAGCACCCAGGCCAAAGACCCCTATAGGAAATTTCAAGAATCAGCTTGTACTGTGCATGAGTGTCAGCACACAGCAGGGCTTCAGTTGTCCTTATTCTTATTTTACCTTATAGTCATCATGAGCTCACCCCAAAAACACACCGTTCTTTCCTGCTCAGTTCCCCATATAAACCTTCAGTGATTTGAGGCAGAGCTACCCTCCCTGCCTGATGCCTGATTGGATAGAAGCATTGGGTCCTGCACCACATTCTTTTTCAGTTCTGACTTTTCTTAGGCTCTTTAACTTATAAACTCTCAAAATTATTTTTTAAAAGCTTCTTTCTGGTTACCTAGCGAGTCTCAGTCTTCAGCCTGGTAAGCCTATGAACATGAGATTGTCCACTTTCCCATCTCCCAGCTTCTCTAAACCAGCCTTCTCTTTTTCTGTTCTATTGATTGATTTGGTTGGTTGACTGATTGATTTGGGGGGATGGGGTTTATGTGTTCACATATTCCGGTGCACACGGGTTGTGCCCATGACTGTCATGAAAGCCCAGTTTCCCTTCGGCAAAATGGGGAGTAAAAGACAATAAATTTTCATAACGCCTGTCTGGCGGACTTGTGTGCAGATGGAATGGTGGAATATGCTCCAAACCCAGCACAGCATCAGGAGGAGACGAGAGCAACAGTGGTAATCTTTCAGTGGATGTGATTGTTGTCTTTTCCCAAAGGTCCTCTGGAGCCACACAGCAGACCCATTGCTTGGACGAGAAGTCTGAAACATGGGAAGCTCATGTTTTTCCTGGACTCAAGAAAAGCAGTTCTCATACGTTCAATTCATGATTATGTAGATCTCTCGCAGAGGAAATGAGACTCATCGTCATCAAAAGTCAGACTTGGACTTTATTGAGTATATGACTTGCTATTCTCTGGGAGTCTTCATCTGCTATTAAAAAAAAAAAACTAACAAAACAAAAGTCCCAATAGACCAATCATCGTGGGTCTCTGCAGCTGAGGGCAGCTTGAGCTCACTGTGATTTAACTAAAGAGGTTAGATTTGGGTGTTGTGCTGCTCTTGTTTTGTTTTCTCAGGAGTAGAGTCCACAGACAGATATCCTGGGTGAGGTGGCAGCTGTGCTGGTTGCTGGGTTGGGTTTCCTTGTTTTTGTTTTGGTTCTTTCTTTCGCTTGTTTGTTTCCGTGTGCGTCAATTTGACATTAACTAGTGGCATTTGGGAAGAGGGGGCTTCAGTTGGGAAAATGGCCCCACTCCATCAGGCTGGCCTGTAGGCAAGCTTGTGGGCATTTTCTTGATTAATGATTGATGCGACAGAGCCCAGCCCACTGTAAGCCAAACCACCCCTGGGCAGGTGATCCTGGAGGGTACAAGAAAGAAGGCTGAGCAAGCGAGGGAGCAGTGTTCCTCCATGGCCTCTGCTTTGGAACCTTCAGGATTTTGCCCTGCTTGAGTGACTTGCCTGACTTCCCTTGGTGATGGACTGTGGTTGAGGCGTACAAGCAGGAAACCCTGTCTGCCTCATGTTGCTTTGGGTCATGGTGTTTATCACAATGATAGAAAAACAAACTAGGGCAGTAGCTGTGAGTCAGGAATGAGACTCTTAACTTTCTGTGTGCTTTGAGGGTAACCTTTTCCCTTGTGCTTATTTGTTCTTGCCCTCAAGGCAGTTGCTCCCCACCAGCTCTGGAGTTCAAGCAAGAACAATAGAAAGATGAGAGGGGGGATTCATTCAGTTGAGTCCTCTTCCTTTCAAAGGGCTTTCCCAGAACTTCTGCCCAGTAAGAACCCCTTACTTGGTCATAAATATAATATACAGTCAATCCTAGAGAACCCTTAAAGTATAGAGATTTATTTAATTAAGCTTGTGGCCACACCAAATATTTACATATGGATGTTACAGAATTTATACTATATAGCATTATATTAGCAAGGAAGAAAGGAAGAATATATATTGGGAAATCAATCTGAGTGTCTGCCCTAAAATCTACATCAGCAAAGTCCCACTATACCTCCCTGCAAGCCATACTGTAGATGCATCCCTTTCTCTCCATCTGCGCTGCTGCGGACACCATGATCCTCCCACCAAGTCACTGCACTAGCTCTGCCTCTGCTTGATTCATCAACTGCTCAGCTCGACTCCTTCCTCAGCTCACGAACCAGGGTGGTTTTTGAAAAAGCATAGCAGATCATGTCATTCTTCAGCTAAATTCATAGAATTTCCTGCCATATCAAAAACAAAACACAGGCGTCAGTCATAACCCACAGGCCCTGTAGGACCTCACCCTGCCTACCTCTCTAGTTTCATTCTACTCTTTATTCTGTCATTCTTTCACACAAACTCATTTGAGCACCTACTGTATGCGAAGCATTGTTTCAGGTACAGGAATAAAGTGAGCAAATCAGACAGAATTGCCCTGCCTTTCCTGGTTTAATATAATAAGTGGGGAGCTAGGGCCAGTGATTCCTTCATTCCATCTGCACACCATCCTAGCACACAGAAGTCTTTTTTTTATGATATTCTATTCGCATCCCCATTTTGCAGGAGGAAATCTGAGGCTTTATGAGAGGAAGTGCTGTTTTCAGCTTCACACAGCATTTAGAGCTCAGATAGTTAGAGCCATGACATAGAGCTATAAAATGCAGAACATCCCATCATAATCCTGACTGGAGATCACCTAGTTTGAGGACTTTCCACGGCAGACACTGTTACAAGAACTGTCTTCATGCAAGCAGCGGTTCTTAGGAGAGCAGGCTCCTGGAGCGGGGGTAGGGCAGTAACTCGTCTCTTAGAGAAATAAATCAGGAGGAAAATGAGATTTGTCTCATTCCATCCTCTTTCAACCCAGTAGAGACCTGCTTTTATGGAAAACTGAGAGTCAGAGACACAGGGTGCTGAGGAAGCCCCCAGCCTTTGCTGTCAACTGCTGGGAACTGCTTCTAACTCCTTTCCAACTAATCATCTCATTGATCCTTCTGAAAACGTGGAACAAGAATTGACATAAAATTAGAGCCTCCAGAAAGGGACATAGCCATCAAGATTTAAAACAGCAAAGACTCCTCACTTCTCTTCCTTACCCCATGGAACTAAAGGTTTCCTAGTCTTACCCCTGAGCACTTCCCAGTTCATCTCTTCCCTCCATTCTACCTTGACCTCACAAGTTTCGGCCTTTTTTGTGTTGCAAGGATCACATCTGGTCTCCATGCTTCAATTGATGACCTCAGCTTCCTTGACCTCACCTTCTACAATACAATCTATCCGCTAAAATTCCCTTAGTGGCCCCTGATAGCCAACAGAACAAAGTTCAAGAGCCTAACTCATATTTGCCTCTATTCTCATCTCTCAGCTTTGAATGTATATTTTAACATCAACAGATTATTCCCAAGTCCTTTCTCCCACATTGCCACTTCCTTTTACCTGTCACGGTTTGAGTGATAATGGCCTCCACAGCGTCATATATTTGAATACTTGATCCCCAGTTGGTGGAATTGTTTGGGCAGAATTAGAAGGTACAGCCTTATTGGAAAAGGTGTCATTGGAGGTAGGCTTTGAAGTTTCAAATGTTCGTGACATCCCTAGTCATCTCTCTCTGACTCCAACTTGCAGATCAGGATGTTAGGCTACTCTTGGCTACTGCTCCAGTGCCATGCCTGCCTGCCTGCTGCCCTGCGCCCCACCATAATGATTATGGACTAACCCTCTGAAATTGTAAGCAAGGCAATAAATTCTTACTTTTATAGGTAACTTTGGCCATGGTGTCTTTTCACAGCAATAGATGAGTAAACTAAGACACCACTCTGTGTGTTTTATACATACCTATTCTCTCCACAGAAGTTCTTCCTTATCTTTTGACATGAAAGTATTGCTTTTCCTTCTTGAAGAGTAAAAACAATATATGTGTCCCTTCTCCAGGCTCCAAATAGGCATGTACTGTAAGCACATTGAGTCAAATGTATCTGTTTGCATGATTACCTAGTCCACCACACACATATCTTTCTTTTTAAGTAATTTATTTATTTAATGTGTGTGGGTGTTTTGCCTGGGCATTGAATTCTCTGGGAATGGAGTTACAGATGGTTGTGAGATGCCATGTGGGTGCTGGGAATCGAACCTGGGTCCTCTACAAAAGCAGTAAGTGTTCCTAACAACTGAGTCACCTCTCCAGGCCCCACATATATTCCTTGAAAGAAGAAACAATTGTTTTTGTCTTCTTTACATCCATGACATCTATATATGTACAGTGTGTGACATAACAATTACTCCATAAATCTTAAAGACTCACAGCAAAGGTAAGGAATTAAATATCATCATGAGCAGTATGTAAATTCTTAGGTTGTTATCTATAATATTCTCCTGCACTTGATTCACTCTAGGTAATTGCTCACATAACCATTTGTTAGCCATTTCATACTAGCCTATAAGTTAGTGGCTATTACTTTCTCCATCTACAGATGAAGAATCTGGAGTAAATTAACTTCCTTCTCTGGGATCACAAATCTAGTAAGTGGTGGGGTTATAGCTTGAGTGTGACTCCAGGGCCAATTGCTTAACCAATAACCACGAGGTTGGTTGTCAGCCAACAAACATGTATGATACACACACTCCAGACAAGCTTTTCCACCATAGTACGTGTGGAGCAAGAATAAGTGGCTACTACCTGTCTTAGAGACAGAACCAAAAGAGACCTGGAATGAATTTCAGTTGTCAGGGCAGCTGACACCAAGAGCCATGATCTGGTTTTATATTTATTTACTCATAGCTCCAGTTCTGTAACATAAGGCATTGATGCTAGGATCAAATTCATGTAAGCTACCATCTAAAGCTAGCATCTAAAGGTAAATGCCTTTAAGCCAGACAGACATGAGTTTAAAACTATATACATACCATTCACTGCAAGTCATTACTCTCCAAGCCTGTTTCCCCATCTGAAACTAGAGATTAACCAGGTTTAAAACAGTTTTAAGGATTACAGGCAAGAATGTAAATTATGTATCAAGTGGCCTGCCTAGCCCGTAGACACACACATAATGTCTGTTATTAATGTGGTATTCATTTTTATCACACAAGCATCAAATCAGAAGTCATGTCCTAGATCAAGAGTCACAGTGTATAAGGGCACTGTAAACAAACTCTTATCTTTGGGGGATGAGCCTTCCTGCTCTAGAGAAGGAGATCCTCCCTGAGAGCTGACTGCAGTCAGAGATTCTTACTAGACACTCTTGATGAGTGAAGGGGAAAGCTAAGCATTATTCAGGGTGTAGTCTGAGGAAGAAGCTCTGGGCATGTCTGGTTTCACACTTCATTGGATTGCACATTAATAGCTAATAGATCAGAAATGGAAGGGCAACTCCGAAATGGCATCTTCCAGGCAGACTGATCTCTGATGAAGGTAAACCCTGAAGAATCATTTTCTACACAGAAAAAGCTGATGCTTGTGAATCTGAAGTCTCACTGCTAGTGTATGTAACTCTTGATCAGCCCAGTCTCCAAAAACCCTGCTTCTGCTGGCAAAGCATGGTGGGAATGGACTGGGAGTGGTTTTACAATCTAAGTCAGGAGGGATTGTTGAGGTTTTCTGGTTTTGTTTTTGCCATAAGGGATTTTTGTTGTTCTTATTGTTCATGTTCATTTTTTACCTAGGGATAAGTCAAACAACTGACAGAAAAAAACCTAAAAGAGAGTTCCCATGTGTCAACATTTCCCTGACAGCAAGAGCACCCCCTTCCATCTCTAACCATACAACCCAGGGGTCTCTCTCCAGTCTCCTTCCACCCACCTCACCCTTCATCCTTTCTATGTCCAGGATGCCATATCATGCAAACACAGACCAGGATGATGGACAGTTGTGTCTTCTAGAGTGTTTAAAGTCTCCTTCCTCCCTTATTTTTGCAATTATATGTGAATACATGCACATATGTATGTGTGGCCACATTCACATGTGCAGAAGCCAGAGGACAACCCATGATGTCACCTGTAAAGAGAGTCTGCACTTTCATTTTCCAGCCACCCAGACCTGAATAATCACACAGAAACTATATTAATTATAACACTGTTTGTAATATGACTTAGGCATATTCCTAGCTACTTCTTACATCTTAAATTAACCTGTTTCTATTAATCTATGTATTGCCATGAGGCTGTGGCTTACCGGTAATGTTCTGGCATCTTTCTCCTTTAGCAGTTACATCTCCTCAACTTTGCCTCTCTCTATCTCTGTTCGGATTTCCCACCTGACTTTAATCTGCTAAACCACTGGCCAAAACAGTTTTATTCATCAACCAATAAAAGCAACAAATATACAGAAGGACATCCCCACATCAGTCACCCTTAAGAAGGCCATCCACTTCCTTCCTTTGAAATAAGGTCTTTCATTGGCTGAAAGTTCACTAATTTGTCTAGCCTGATTGGCCAGCACATCCCAGGGGTCCTCTTATCTCTGCCTACCTAGCACTGGGATAACAAGCATACAACACACACATCAGTTTTACCTGGGTACTAGATATCAAACTCAGGTCCACACAATTGTAAGAAAGCTGTTTTACCAACTGAACCTCACCCCCAGATCCCACTGCCTTCTTTACCACACTTCCCTTCTAATGTTTCCACGAGCACAACTTGAGAGCACGTTAAGAACCGTTTGAATAACCTCTTGATTCAACTGTAATAATATAAATAGCTAATATTTGCTGAGTGTTTGCTATATTCCAAGATCTCTGTTGACAGCTTTCTCCCTGCAGTTTTTTTTTTTACTATAATAAATGTACATTTCAGCACCTATCGGCACTGTCCATCTTCCTAACTCCACTCTATAAAACTGGAACTCAACCTGCTCAGAGCTTTCTAGACATACTGTTCCCTTTGACCCTTCAGGTAACTCTACAAGAAACTGGATTTTACAAGCCCATAAACCCAGCTACTCAGAAGGCTGAGACAGGAAGATCACAAATTTGAAGCCAGCCTAGATAACAATCAAGACCTTATCTCAAAAAAGTGTTTAAAAAAAAAAAAAGGACTGGGAATGTTAGCCCAAGGGTAGAGAGCAAAAGCTCATACAAAACCTTGGGTTTAAAAATACAGTGCCACAAAAATGTATAACTTTTTGAGGTAGTCAAAATTATTATCTTCAATTATTTTAGCCAAGAAAATAAATTGACAGATGAAAAGAAAAAAAATCTCATCCAAGTTCACACAACCAGTAAGAGACAGTAGTCTGGGATGAGCTGAAGCTCCTAAACTAAACTAGGATCTTCTCCTGTAATCCCATCAGACTGTTTCCTGGCTGTTCTACAGCAAAACGACTCGGGGAGCTTTGGCTTCCAGCTCTGTGGCCGTATCTGTGGTCTGGATGTTTTATGGGATTTTCTCATTCATAAATGCATCCTACCCATAAAGCTGATGCTTTCAAGTTCTTCTTCATGTAGCCTCTGCATCAGAAATAGACAACCAGCTTATCCTTGGAGGGACCCATGCTACTCTTCTCTCAATTCATTCCGTGTGAGCATGGGCCCTGTCAGAACATAGTCTTGTATTGTTTCCATCCCCTTTTCTTAATAAATACAAGTATTTTTCCATAACAGATGCACTCCTGGAGCTGGGCATTGGTGGTGCACGCCTTTAATCCCAGCACTTGGGAGGCAAAGGATCTCTGTGAGTTCGAGGCCAACCTGGTCTATAAGAGCTAGTTCCAGGACAGCTAGGGCTGTTACACAGAGAAACCCTGTCTCGGAAAAAAAACAATCAAAAAAAATAAAAATAAAAAAGATGCACTGCAGGCAAGGTTGTTCCTTCTTTTCTTTTCTTTCAGGATTTTAAAAAAAGAAACAACCTTCACAGTCACTGTCGAAGCAGCAAGCCAGCTACAATTAGGCCCTGAGTCTTCCCCATCCAAATGGCCTGGACTGTGTTGTCCAAAGTGGACAACTGGGCATTTTTTCTGTGGCACATGGGAAGTCCTTGGAAGATTGGATGTCAAGGCAAAGCTGTATTTTAGGAAGATAAATTCTTCTCTGTTGAAGGGGGTGGTACAGCTGTCTGTCAGTCACTCCTTGGCCCATTATGCAAAACACTTCTCTCCAAACTACTTTGATGTTTATACTCAATTTTTGCATAAGAGGAAAAAAGGATTACAATGTGGTATTTTATAAATAACTAGGAAGTGGGAGACTTGTGCTTAGAAGGATACACAGACAAGTCACCAAAGCTCCCCGAGTCTTGGCTCTCTAATCTGTAAGTGGGAATAAAAGAGCTCTCACTTGGAAATGAAGTGCTCAGCATTGTACCTGTCACATAAACACTGGCTCTCCCAATGTAGCTTATCTCACAGCCTCCTCACCGCCACCAAGAACAACTTGAGGCCACCAGAGCAGACCCTCTGAAACCACACTCCACAGACATCATCCTAGGGTTTCTCCAACATGGAGGAGATCCAACCAGGGACGAGGTCTGAGGAAAACTTTATTGGAAATCCGTTATGTTCTTAAGAAGACTCAGAGAGTTGGTCAGGAAAACCATTCATGGGTTAATCTAGCCACCGTGTCAATCCCCAGGAAAGTTAAGATGGTCGGACAGTCTTTGGGTCATCAAAGACTCCCTCACAGACGTCAGTCTGTTTGGGCCCCTTTACAAAGCACAGCTGTGCACAGATATCTTTGGTCAAATCTACCCCATGGGAATTGTCCAGAACAGACATGGCATGTTCCGGGCTCCTCCAAGGATGACGTACTCATCATTTGTTCTCCACCCAATTCATCTTTTAGCCCCCCAAACACATCCTCTAGGAACGACATTCCTCTTTAGAAGTTCCTCTCTTGGGTTTTAGAGAACTTTTTAGCCTGAACTCTTTGAAAAATCCAAGCTGATTGCCCTTGTTCTGCAATGCGGGTACACCTCGCACTGGCCACCACGGACTGTCCCAGACACATCCCAAACCACAGCAGATCTTATTGTTTAAAGTCTTAAGCAGCTGTTAAAACATACCCTTGGATATCAAAGCCACTCTAATTAACTTCCTGCTTCTCTGGGACTTCAAAGTCTCCAGAAAGTTTTAAATAGAGTTTTTATAGAGAATTTGACCTAATATTTAAAGCAAAATTTGCAAGCTTGCCCAAGAGACTCCAGCTTCTCCTTCCCTGTTCCATCTGCACCCCGCCCCACTCTCAGTTGCAGAGTTCAGGATCCAGCTCTGAGAATTGATGAGAAACTTAGAAATCTGACATCAATCAAACCTCTTTCCACACATCCATACTAGTTCTCAGGCCAGTCACTGACATCCTGCCGGAATGTCCCTCCGTGCCCCCTCCCCCAGCTCTTCTCCATCTGGCACCTTCTGCCCATCAAGCAACTCTATGACATGCCCCTGGCTCTCTTTCATGGTGAGGGCACAGTTCCTTCCTTGGGAGCCCACATATCTCGGCTAAGCCAGAATCACCATGAATTGGAATGTATCCATTTATATGTCTGTGTCTCTGTCTAGACTGTGAAGTCCATAGGGCAGGGGCTGTTTTCTATTAAGCTTCATGCTCCCATAAACTAGAAGAGGATTCTTTGTCTGTAGGCAGAACTAATAGGTCTCAACAGAGTCTAATAAGTGACTTCAACTTATTCTTGGGAAGGTTGCATTGGAAGTTAGTTAGTTAGTTTGCTTGTTTGTAGCAGAGGTTGCAGTTCAGGCTGGCTTAGAACTCAGTATGCAATCCTGGCTGCCTTGAACTCCAGATTCTCCTTGCTTCTGGGCATGAAATACTAGTAATATAGGCATATTTTAATATTTCTGTTGTCTAATGGTTTTGATGTCTAACACTAGGTTTTCTGTTGACAGAGACTGCTCATTTGTTCCTGGCTGTCCAGATCCAAAATAAACACACAGAATCTATATTAATTACAACACTGCTTGGCCAATAGCTTAGGCATATTCCCAGATAACTCTTATATCTTAAATTAATCCATTTCTATTATTCTATGTATTTCCACGAGGCTTGTGGTTTACCGGTAAGGTTCGTGCATCTGTCTCCTTTGGTAGCTACATGGTGTCTCTCTGACTTTCTCCCAGCGCTCAGTTTAGCTTTCCTGCCTAGCTCTATTCGGCCCTGCCACAGGCCCAAAGCAGCTTCTTTATTAACCATTGGCAATAAAACATATTCACAGCATACAAAGGGGAATCCCACATCAGTTTTCTATGGAA
Source organism: Ondatra zibethicus (assembly GCA_004026605.1). NCBI lineage: Eukaryota > Metazoa > Chordata > Mammalia > Rodentia > Cricetidae > Ondatra > Ondatra zibethicus. The sequence continues at coordinate 104,983 of PVIU01004125.1, forward strand.
ATATTAGCAGCAATATCATAAAAATTTGCCAGAACTTAGAAATAAAGGGAGAAAAGAAGAGGTGAATGGCCCACCTTTCAAAGACCATTCAAGAATGTTCTAGAATGTACTCAGTGCATTTTCCCTGTGTGACTCATTGAAGTTACTTCATAGCTCACAGATTTGTGGCCAATATAAATAAAGTTTCTACCTAGAGAACCACGTAACTCCAAAGATGTACAGCCTGCTAACACTTTGATATGTAGCTCAATGGTCTTATCCTGACATTTTCATTAAGTCACCTAGATTCTGACTTGTAAGTCTTAGAAAAAGCCAGATGACATCTTACTGATTCCCTCATTATTGATAACTAAATATAAAACCTTTCGTCCCTGTGGCCTTTATATTTTCCTCATTCAAGATTTTGTCTTTTAAATGTTATTTTTCCCTAAAGTTGAGATCCAGAGTGACAGCAGGAAGCCAACATGTCATCAGGGCAGGTTCCATGGGGCATCTGACCCTTAGGCTGTGAGTGCAAGGGGCCGCCTCTGCTAGAAAGTTCCAATAACTCAAGAAAGAGCCCTTTACTGTCTGACAAATGGAGCAAACATCCTACACTCCCTGTTTCCCTCCCAGGGATATTGAGAGAGTCAATGGGGACAATTTACTTAACTTTTGGAAAAGTCAAAGTGTCAGTCCCCGGGAGGGCAGTCCACGGGGGAGACAGAGCATGAAATGAAGCGGCTGCCGTTCTCTGTTTGAGCCACTGTTACTTCCTGCCAAAGGTTTCTAAAGCTTCACTCTTGTCTCCATCCTATCCACTCTCCCCACCACAGCTAGCGCGTCTGCAAACCTGGAGGTGCCACACTATTTCCAGCCCTCTAGGGATTTCCACCAGTTGTGGATAAACTGCACAGCCTTCCATTGCCCTACACAGCCCTGGGGCTTATCCTCCACACTCAGTGTCTCTCACTGCTGTGCTACACTGCTGTCCTTGGGTGCCTCCGGATCTTTGCATGGGCTGTTGCTTTGCCCTACGCACTGCATCCCACCTCTTCCTTATGCCTTTAGTTTTTCTTTATGTCAATTTAAAGGTGACCCTTCCAGAGAGACTATCCCTGCCTATTCTTCCTAAAATATATTTATCATTTTTCAGTCTCTAAGTACCTCGCTCCTCAAAACATTCCCCAGAATGTGAATATATTTGGATCTTCTCTATCTCCTCATTAGATTATGTTTCAGTCTGGCATGTCCCCCAAGGGCTTGAATGCTCAAGGGTTGGTCACTGATCCATTGCAACATTGGGAGGTGGTGGAACCTTCAGGAGGTAAGCCCTCGTGGGAAGAAGTTAAGTCACTAACAACTTACTCTTGAGGGGAATATTGGGACCCCAGTCTCTCCCTACGTCTCTGTCCCAGCCACCATGGAGTAAGCAGCTATGTCCCACCATGTACCCTGATATTCTGTCCCGAAATAACTGCCAGAGCAAACTCTCCCTTCCTTTAAGTTGATCGTCTCTGTTATTTTGCCACAATGATGAAAAGTTGACGAACACAAGCTAAGTACTATATGCACAGAGACTGTTTCTCTTGGGCTCGCCTTCCTGCCTGACACCTTGTAGGAGCCTAGCCCGTATTTGTTGAAAAAAAAAAAAAGGAGGGTAAAGTTACAAGATTGTGGAGTTGGCTCCAAGTCTAAGTGGCCTATACAGTGTGTATACATTTGTGAACTAGTGTAAAGGGTCAGAATGCCCAGCACTTTCAAAAGATTGCAGCCAAGAAGACAAATATCCAGGCTCCCAAGGCATAGTCTTGGCGCTGCCTTCAGGAATAGTGGCCCTTAGAAGTGCTCTGCTTAAGGAACAGCACGTAATAGCAGGTCTCCTCACCAACACTTCATTCCTTAACTCCAAAGATAGCGAATCTCTTTATGAGAACAATCCTTCCTACTGAGAATTAAATGTTGCCCAAATACAAGGCAGCATCTGTACCCCAGGGCTACGTCTGAATCAGATGAAAGAAACACCCAACTGGAATTCAAGAATATTTCAACAGCATGATGGAAAGAAAATCACAGGCAACCTCACAGGACTTTATCCGACTAGGTTTGCTGCAGGGTACCAATTACACAGCTCCTTCCACACAAGCCTGCCTTTCTTAATCAGGGCCGAAGGGCACAGCTTCCCTTCCAGAATTTCTGTGATGCTGTTCCCATCCATTCCAACAACTTCAACATGATACTCCCCCACCTCACCCTCGAGATCATCCCACAAGCCCCTGGGCAGTGCTGGCTGAGCCTCATATTGAAGGAGAAAAGACATTGGGAACCTGCTCTGCTGCCCAGGAGCAGCTGCCTCCTGCCACACACCCCTGCCTTCTCGTTTGCTATCTCAAGGATGTGAGCACTGGAGACAATAGCTGTTCCCCAGAAATGTGTCTGGTTGGAGAAAGGACAAGAAAGAGTTCACCTTGTGGCTAACTTGCAGCTGTACTTAGATCAGGCGCTGCTCCACACAGTCCCCTGGCAGTCCTTCCCCCAGGCAATGATGCCAACAAGGCCACTTGCTAAGGACAGAGTGTGTGACCATTCTGCTACATCCATGAGAGGTTCACTACAGATACTCAGAACGGCTCTCTTGAAGTGTTTTACACATAGGAAAGTCTTTTTTTTCCCTCTCCACATCCATCAATTGGCCATACACTCAGAGTGTAAGTCTAGACTTTCCCAGCTAAGACTCCCTCCTGTGCAGCTGCCCTGCCCCCACCCTCGGGTTCTGACTCTGAATCCCAATTACACAGTTTCTCTCGCCATTCTGAAACACTTACATTCAAAAGATGGACCCTTTTCACCCAAATGTACTAACCTCTTAAAACTCAGAAAACCATGCATAGGAAATGATGGCTGTGCTTTAATTTTTTTTTCTTCAGAAATATTCTTGTGGCCAAAAATAGAACATTTTCCATTCTGGGAAATGAGCAGCATCCATGGGAATTAAAGTAGTGCTTCTTGCTTCTCTAGAAAATTCCTCACACACACACACACACACACACACACACACACACACACACACACACACACACACTTCCGCACACATAAGCCATTTGTAAGTTCTAAAAGGCTGCTTTCTGTAGGCGTGGCTATAGCCAAAATTTCTGTGCTTATTTTTTGTTCAAGAAAGTTGTCAAGAAAGGCAACCCATGCAAACCTCGAGAACGCTTTATAAGATAAATATGACTTGTCCCAGCTTAGAGATTTGGGAAATAGCCCCCTCTTGCCTACCATCATCTCAGAATGCCTCTCAAGACCCTCTCTTGTAAAATTCCAAAGCTTCCCTGAGAAGAAAACCAGCTTTCTTTCAGTCAGTCAGCATTGGATGACTAACCCTGAGGTCTCTCTAAACTCACCTAACAGTATGATCACAAATGGCGGCTTGGGAAGTTATTTTTGATCTCCAATACTTAACAATGTGTATGGACAAAGTCAGTCTTAGATCTACGTCAGAATGACTGAAACGTAGAAATTACACACTGGCACCAAAAAATTCCACTTTTAACTGTTCTTAGCATTTTTGTAACTTCCTTTAATAGAGTCCCACAGCTACAATGACCTTTCAGACTTTGGGTGACAGTGTGTTTTGGTTTGGTTTTGTTTGATTTGAGACAAGGTCTCACTATGCACCCTGCCCAGCCTGGAACATAGATATGTAGAACAAACTGTCCTCAAACTCATGGAGATCTGCCCACCTCTGCCTCCCAGCTGCTGGGATTATAGATGGACACTCCCACACCCAGCTCCTTTTCAAACTTTTATATTTAAATATATAGTCTATGGACTACCTCCCCCCACCAAACAACAACAGCAAAACCAGAGACTGGTTTAGCTATGAAGTCTTCAGGGCTATGCTTTAATATGCAGCTGGTAAGAATTTACTGTTGAGAAAAAAGGAAGGTCCTTAAAAATAGCTGGATCTATTACTGAAGGAATAGAGGAAAGAGCAATATGTAGAAAAAAAAAGCAATATGCCAATCATCAGGCAAGTGAAGAAAGGGGCCAATATGGTAAGAAAAAAGTGAGAATAAGGGAGAAAAAAGAGGAAGGAGAAGACACAGGGTTCAAGACCGCTAGATAGTTGGGTATTGAAAACAGCAGATTGACCCATGGCCATGAAGAGACAAGAACGGAAAGAGAGGGAGTTGGAAGGCAGGATTGAGAGGAAGGCAGTGTAGGCTAATGGTGAGACATCGGCTGTTTACCATGTGGGCTACATGGGGCTAATTCAGCCATCACTCTGACAGTCCTTGTCTTCTTACTCTGCTATTAAGTAGAGGCCATAGTTTCTCGTGGAGGGGTGTGCTGATTAAATGAGCTAATGGATAAGATGCTCAGGGTAGTACTTGGTACTGAGTAAACTTTCAACAGACGAGAGGAGAAAGTGAAGAGCAGCTCTCATTATCAAAAGACCAAGGTGCTGCTCGAGTGTTAGACCTCCAAGTATACGTTCTTGAATATTTTCTTAGAAGACATAAAAGCCCAGAAATCCTGAGGACTGTGTGAGCTGTTGTCAGTGAAAAAAGGGATTGTAGTTGGTCTCTTTTTTCTCTTTTGGAGTCCACCACCCAGCTCCCAAATAAATACATGGAGACTTTTTCTTTCTTAAGAATGCCCAGCCTTAGCTTGTTTCTAGCCAGCTTTGCTAACTTAAATTATTCCATCTACCTTTTGCCTCTGGGCTTTTACCTTTCTTTATTCTATATCTCTCTTTCCTTCTTACTCTGTGGCTGGTTGTATTGCTGGGTGGCTAGCCCCCGGCATTCTCCTCTCCTCCGTTCACCTTCTATTTATTCTCTCTGCCTGGCAGCCCCACCTCTTTCTCTCTCCTGCCTAGCTATTGTTCATTCAGCTCTTTATTAGACTAATAAGATGTTTTCGACAGGCAAACAAATGCAAGATAAAAGAATGCAACACATCTTTGCATCATTAAAAAAATATTCCATAGAATAAATGAATGTAACACGTCTTCAGCTAATATTCATGGTAATAGTTCAGATGTTCGTGTTTACTTGGAACAAGTAGTGGGTTCCAAGCACTGAACAACAAAGGGAATTAAATAGTTGCCAATTTGTCACAACCACTCTTCCAGCTTCTCTAGCCCTGCTAGCAAACCTTGTCCAGCCACATCTTGAGGATATTCTTCTGTGGTATTGTTCAGACTATCTTCTATCATCAACTAGAGCACCTTCCACCAGCCCCGTCATCTTAAGTAGAGTGTTTATTGAATGTATACCCTCTGTTCTTTCTGCATTTGCTAATGCTGCCTGCTCCTCCGGAATCCTCTTCCCTGCTTGAGTGCTGTGAATGGTGTGAATGGTGTTAGGTTTTTCCCTCCTTCCTTCCATCAACCATCCCGTGAGTTGCCCTCTGCCCTGACATGCATATATTAAATATACAAACCTCAATATGGCATAATACCTAACTGTATCCCCAAAAGACATTTTGAAGTGCTGATCCTTCCTGTTTGTGACCTCACTGGGAAATTGGGTCTCCATAGAGATAGGTTAAAATATGGTCACAGGGTGGACCCTAATGTAATATGACTACATTTCTTAAAGAAGCCTGTATTTGATCACTGAAAAGAGACAGGTGGAGTGAGGATAGAGTTGGCTATGCAAAGGCAGAAGATTGCAGCAGCGAATCTGCAAACCAAAGAATGCCAAGGTTTGCCAGCAAATGCTGAAAGCATGGCATTGAGCAGATAACCCTCTCAGCCCTGAGACATCTCATCCCTGTGACAGCTTGACTCCAGATTTTCAGAAATGTCTCTGTCATCAGGAGCCACTGGGTTGTGGTGTTCTGTTCCTGCAACCTTAGGAATCTAACCTATACCTCAACTGTGTGCCTGGTTTCCATAGGAGATCCCTGAGGTAAAGAGCCGAGTCTCCCTTGCCTCTTACGTCATCTGGCGGGTGGAGGACTCTCTTCATTCTCAGTCCTTACTAAATAACCCCCAGGAGTCCCCAGTGTTGAATGCTGGCGTGTAGGCTGCTCTAGCTCACTGCCTGCTTTGGTAGGTAAGTTTCATAGGAGCACAGCCACATTCATTCATCCATACTGTCTACCACTGGTTTCCTCCTTAAACAGCTAGAGCGAGTGACAGCGGACACCATACCATCTGCAATGTCTACAATAGTTACAAAAAAAATCACTACTAACCATTGGCCTAAATGAATAGTAATAGACTAAAATAAGAACAAGAACATTCCACAGATATGTACAGAAGAAGAGATGATGGATTGAGTCAGTCTTTACAGTGAAGATGACATTTGGACACTGAGAAAATTTTATTTGGGAAAATATAGTATATATATTATATATACTATAGTATCTTATATAATATTTATTATATACTATAGTATATGATAAAACTAGTTATATAGGATAACTATATATAGTTATATATGGTACACTTAGGTTGTAGGTTATATAGTATGCTATAGTTTACTATATAATATATACATATATTTCACTGCAAAGTACTACAAGCTTGAAATTTGCCAAGAGAGCAGGTTTTTAAATGGTCTCACGCACCACCAAAGTAACTGTCTGAGATGATGGCTGTGCTAACCATGGTGATCATGGGGCAGTGGGTGCAGATATCAAAACATCACAGGTCCACCTGAAGCACAAGACAAGTCTACATCAATAATTTTAAGAGGAAAATAAATTCAATAAAGCTGAAAATTAATCTAGTGCACGTGATCCATTTCCACAGACAGCCCAGGCACTTCAACAACCGACTTAAAGTAAATTAACAGGTTTTAAAGTAATCCCAGCTACAAATTGCTGGCTGCCTGCTCTGTGTCAGGTGCTATGTGAATTATTTTAGATAGATTACCTCATTTGATCCCCGCTAAAGCCATGTGTGGAAAATATACAGGAAGGTAGAATCTGTACTTTTTCAGATAAGGAAATTGAGGCTCACAAATGTCATACAACTAACTATACAGCATTCTGGGAAGGAGCCAGGGCAGGGGGGCATCCAACACAGAAGGGAATTAATTAAAACCCACGTTTATTAAATACTTATTCTGTGGAAGTATTCTTCTGCTTATTTTACATACTTTGGCTCTTTTAGGCCTTAGGACGAAGGAGGGATAAGTAAGGAAATGAATTGGTTCAATAGAGTGGCAAAGGTCAGAACTGAGTGGATGAAAAAAAGTCTTCATTTTCCAAAGAAATGCCCAGCCAGAGGGGTGAGGGGGGCACAATTAAACATTAGAGTACTTGATGAGAAGAGCAACTAAGTTGATAATAAAATAAGACAAGGGGAGATCCTCCGTTCTTCACATCACGAATGAAGGAGAGCAGACTGTCCCCTGATTCCCAGCATGGGCAACATCATCCTGGAAGAGGGAAGCCCCTGGGAAGTGGCAGGACTTTCAAGCCTCCCCTCCCGTATATTATGTTTAGGGGTAGCATGGCCACACCTCGCTCCAGAGTGGAAAGCCAAAGTTTCCAAGCATATGATAGAGTCCGAGGTGAAAGTGTTTATGATTTTAAAAGCCCCCTGTAAAAAATCTCTAGAAAATGCTCCCATCAGAAACAAATACCTATATTTGGGGGGTTTGATTCTGTAAAACAGAGGCTCTTGCCTGTTTTACAGAACTTCCGTGTTCTGGTCCAGTATTGTTTATCCAGGTGGTCTACCTGCCCTGTCTTGTGTACCAGGTTTTTTTTTGAGGGGGGTCACCAACCAGCTCCCAAATCATGACACAGAGACTTATTATTAGTTATGAATGCTTGGCCTTAGCTTATGCTTGTCCCACAATCTCTTATAACATAACCTGTTTCTCCTCATCTGCATTTTGCCTCAGGGCTTTTTACCTTCTTTTCTTCTGCATATCTTACTTTCACTGCTTCTTGTATTTAGCTGGCAGCTGCCCAGCCTTGGCCCTGTGTGCGTCCCTCTTTCTACCTCATTCTCTCTTTTTTCTTCTCTTTTGAGCCTGGATTTCTCCTAGCACTTATTCTCTCGGCCCGCCAGCCCCACCTATCCCTCTCCTGCATAGCTATTAGTAGGTCAACTTTTGATTAGACCATTCAGGTACCTTAGGTGGGCAAGCTGAAGCAAATATGACACATCTTTGCATAATTAAACAAATGCAGCACAAACAAATGTAGCACACCTTTATACACGTAAAGCAATATTCCACAGCATAAACAAAGGAAACACATCTTAACATAGTTAAAATAATATTGCACAACAGTCGTATATTCATTCCACAGATGAAAATGTCTGTTGCAACGTAGGCACCTTTTCTAACAAACACTTGAAATTGACCTGAAGTAACTAAGCATGCTAGCAACCTATGTTAGCTAACCCTAACCCTAACCCTAGCTAAAGGAAAGGGCTAGTTAAGAAAATTCAAATTCATACGCCTGATGGAAGGCAAGACAATATATTACTTATTCTTTATCGTGGTCTCCAGCAGTTGCATTTCTTGTTGCTATGACCAAATGTCTGAGATGAAGCAACCTAAGGAAGGAAAAGCTTATTTTGGATGCATTTTCGGAGAGTTAGTCCATCACGGCGGCAGAAACAGAGGCAGCTCTGAGCCAGGAAGCAGAGAGCAATGACTGCCAATGCTCAGCTCATTCTTTCCTTTAATTCAGTCAGTCCAGGACCTCCCCCATCTAATGGTGCTGCCCACGGTTAGGGGAGATTTGCCCGCCTTAATTAACTTAGTCTAGGAACTGATATGTCCAAGGGCTTATCTCCTAAGCAATGCCAGATTCTGGCAAGGTGCTAATATTAACCATCACGTGGTTCTAACAAAGGATTGGGGTTCTTTGATAATGTGGTAAGATTAAAAAAAAAACTCATATTCTACTGTTGGAAATTCTCAATGAATTTGGGAAAGCTTCACGTTCTTACCATGTACTTTAAAATTAGCCATGCCTTTAGCCATGGAATTCTTTCTAATGACATAAGCCTAGCAAAACCAAAAAGAAAAAAGAAAAAGAAAAAAAAGAAAGGCTGAGCAGAATCATATTATTCATATTATGATGTATAATGTTTTCATTTCCATGCTCACTTGCAGTGGCTTTTTGGTCTCTCTGCATCTTAGTACCCTCACCTACAAACTAGAGATGATAACAGCCCCTGCAACATAGAATCAAGAGAACTATAAAAGAGGAGTTTTGCTGTTCGTTTCTCATAGAAAATCCTCAAGAAAGTCAAAAACAATGGCCTGACCTGGTCAGTACTGAGCACTGAAATAAAATCATGTATATTGCAAATACTCAAAGATCTTCATCACAGTATTATACATTATAGTGAGAATTTGTCAATAATAAATTGCTCAACAATGAGAACATTCAAATAAATGATACCATATAATAAAAGAAAAACGCAGAAAAAAATCGACCCATAATTGAATAGGCTGTGAAGTTGCACATGCTAAATGATCCATATTTTAACACAACATTGTAGTGCATAATAAAAGCAGTCTTTGCCCCAGTTTGCTTTTCGGAGCACATAGCCCTTACCGGCTGCTGGGCATATCACTGCTAATAGCTCAGAGCTACAGCTTTCACTGGGAATGGTTCTTGGCCCTAGGAAGTAGACTCATCCAAACGCACCCCCTCTGGGAGAGCCAAAGATTCTCTGATTCAGAGATACAGTTACACCCCCCCTTTGGTTCAGAGCCATTCAAAAAGGCCCTCCCAGCTCCCCCTGCATTGGGGGTGTGATCACAACTGCATCTGGGGTCGGATCCTGTCTTGAAAAGTGGAGAAGCCCCTCCCTTATCTCCTCCTCACAGTGTGATCTCCATAGAGAACCCTCCCACTCGTCTGCAGCAGGCAGCTCTCAGAGTTTATTTCCAGGTGACCCTAAGGGCCACGATATTTCTATCAAAATACAACAAAGGAGAGAGTCACAGAAGCTTTACAGCAGGGAATCTCTCTACAGGATGTTGTGATGCAGATACATGTCCTCATCAATGTGTCCAAACCCATAAAGCTGTGCACAAACACACCCGATGTCAGCTGTGGGCTTGAGCTGGTAACGGGGTGCCAAAGTAGGCTCGCCAGTCATCACAAGGGCATCATCCTAGCTGTCGGTTGTGGGGAGCGTGGGCATGTGCTGCGGGAAGGGACTGAAACATCGGGGTACCTCCTGCTTGATTTCATTGTGAACCTAAGACCATTCTTTTAAAAACTGTCAATTTTAAAATACACATCATGCAGAATGTCTCGAAACGGTGTAATTCCTGAATCTTCTAAGTTCTCTGTAAGCAGTCTGTGTTATTTAAAAAATAAAATCAAGTGGCATTATTTCAAGAGAGGCAAGGTCTCCCCTGAGCTGTTCTTTTTATAAAAGCTCATTTTAATACATGCATATCTTACTTTTCTCATTAATATCAGAATGAATTTCCTTTAATTATATGTAAATAGTATGTATTCAGATGAAAGTGTCCTTACATAGCAAAGTATCATGTGAATTAATATTTTGAATGACTTTTTTTTTTTGGTTCTTTGAGACAGGGTTTCTCTGTAGCTTTGGAGCCTGTCCTGGAATTCGTTCTGTAGCCCAGGCTGGCCTCGAACTCACAGAGATCCACCTGCCTCTGCCTCCCTAGTGTTGGTATTAAAGGCATGTGCCACATCACCTGGCCCTTGAATGACATTCTTAAGAGACTAAACTGTGTAAGTAACTTACATGACCTCACTAAGAAGCAATGACCCTAGACAAGGCCCATGTGCATTCACTTTCGAGAATAAACATACCAATCTAGCCAGGCAGTGGTAGCACATGTCTTTAATCCTAACTCAGGAGGCAGAGGCAGGCAGATTTCTGTGACTTTGAGGGCAGCCTTCCAGAATGAGTTTCAGGACAGTCAGGGGTCAACTGGGAAACTAGAGAAACCCTATCTTGAAAAAAAAATCAATCTGGCTATCTAACCCAATTGATCTACATGTTGCCAAGACCCTGCTGTGGCTAAAATTCCTTTTGTATACTCGCAGGAAATGGTCCTCTCTAGCTCAAGAGTACCCTGGTTATTTTATTACTGTCCATTGCCCCACTCAGCACTGCCCATTAACATTTGACTCTAAATATCACAACAGTCTCAGGAAATCTAACTTCTTCTCAAAAAATTAAACTTCCTCCTCTGGGCCAAGTGTGATGGCTCACACCTGTAACTCCAAATTCAGAAGGCTCAGGCAGAAAGATCACAAATCTGAGGCCACCCTGGGATACATATCAAGCATCAAGGCCACAAACCAGGGTTTCATGGCTAGGTCTTGTCTTAAAACACAAACAAACAGAAGGAAGAAGAAGAAGAAGAAGAAGAAGAAGAAGAAGAAGAAGAAGAAGAAGAAGAAGAAGAAGAAGAAGAAGAAGAAGAAGAAGAAGAAGAAGAAGAAAGATTTTTCTTTCTTGACAATCATGAGGAAAATGTGCCAAAGATTTTGAAAACAGTTTCCAGCATCTTGAGAAACGGGGCACTATTGGACAAGAGGTCAGCCACCCAGAGTCACTACTTAAAGAGGACAGTGCTTCAACTATACATCAGCTTTGAGTGTTTCTTTAAAATAAGATCCCCACCACATGACTTAGAGCAACTTTTATGTTCAATGGAGACCTTGAGTACTAACACATGGATTTTCAATCCACACTTTCAACTAAAAACTAACAGCAAGACTCTACAAGTAATCCTTGCAGTCAAACTTTGTAGGTGTGGTGTGTCCCCTCCTGAGGACCAATGCCAGGCTGCTGTGATGAGACTAGAAGAAACCAACAGGACCCGCAGAGGCTGGAGAAAGGCTTGTGAAGCACTTCTGACCTACCCAGTGTATGTTACCCTTTGACAAGCATTAACGCCACCACGAGTGAAAGGGAACTATAAAATGGGGCTAGAGAGCTTCTGTACTACAGAGTTCACATTTGTGAAGATCAGTGCTCTTCCATCTGTAACAATTAGACTTCTTCTCCAACCAGAAACATCAATTATAGCTTAATGTGATTCTAGAGCATTCAACAATAATTTTTAAAAAATCCACAGAGAAAAGACTAAAGGAAATCTAGGGAAACAGGGTGTTTTTTACATGGCAGTTTTCCAATAATCTCAATTCTATATTTCTTCTTATTGTCAGGTTGAGTTTTCCTTAAAAACATGTAAATTATTTAATTTAAATAGTGTCACTAATAAGCAACGAGAGTAGGTTTAATATACATTTACACTTTTGAGTATAAGTGTCTCAAACTGGCCCTTAGCTGAGTTCTATATCCCCAAATAAACAGTCAGAAATACAGGGAAAATATCACGTACAAAGGTTCCAGTCACAGTGCTATACTTATGTCTTATAACAGTGAGAATAAGCCAAATATGATCAACATAAGAGCGGTTGCCTGAACTCCACTACAGTCTCAACTCATGTTTCTGAAGATAACGTTGTATAAGGCTACTCAGCCGTTGTGTTGTGTGAACAAAGCAGGACACACACGGGTCTAGGTCTAATGAAATGTTAACTGCTTGAAAAAATAGACACAAGCAAACTTTTCTAGTTTAGTTCCTATTGCCGTGATAAAACCTGGACCAGGTTGGGGAGGAAAGTGTTTATTTGCCTTATACGCCCCAATCACATCACTGAAGGAAACCAAGGCAGGCACTCAAGCAGGACAAGAACCTGGAGGCAGGGTCCAAAGCCGAAGCCGTGGAGGAACACTGCTTGCTGGCTTATTTTTCATGGCTTGCTCGGACTGCTTGTTATACAACCCAGGACCACCTGCCCAGAGGTGGTACCACCTACAGCAGGCTGGGTCCTCTCATGTCAATCATGAAAATACTCCCACGACTTGTCTGCAGGCCAACCTGACAGAGGCATTTTCTCAACCGAGGTTTCCGTTTCTTAGATGCCCAAGCTTGTGTCAAGTTGACAAAGCTCACCAGTATAGCAACTAAGCAGCAAAAACCAACTAGAAAAAAATAATACATGGGTGGTGGTGGTGCACACCTTTAATCCCAGCGCTTGGGAGGAAGAGGCAGGTGAATCTCTGTTAGTTTGAGGCCAGCCTGGTCTACAGAGGGAGTTCCAGGACAGGCTCCAAAGCTACAGCAAAATCCTGTCTCAAAAAAAAAAAAAACAAATAATAATAATAACAATAACAATAATAATAATATAGCATCATCAAGCCAGGAATCTCAGAGCTGCCAGTTTATGTGACTTTAAACTTTTCCTTCTAACCTCTCTGCATGTGACTTAATTATGATGGGATAAAACTTATAAACTCTGTATGATAACCCCACTTTCAGAGGTGATTAGGGACAGTCAGTAGAGGACATGTCTACAGGAAAACCAGGAGTCTGCTCTTCCACTGAGTTTTCAAGGCCAAGGTCACTGAGGAAAGGAAGAATGGGAGCATGAAGGGAGAGGATGAGAAAACACCGGCCAGCCTCAGCAGCCTCTGGATGGGGGAGGGGTGGGAGACTGAGCTGCTGAGCTGCCTGAAATTTAATTTTCATTACACAAAGGAATGAGAACTCAAGTGAGACATCAGCTATTTTGTTGATACGAAGATGCCATTGATTGTAAAATGCATCATTAATTTGTGTCCCACTAAGAAAGAAGTATGTCTCAAATTAATCTATGAAACAGTCCGTTCTCAACCCTTAAAATTTTTATTTTACTTCTGCTGAAAAATCTCTTTAGTCTTATTGGGACGTAGATTTTTATTGCTTGTCACTGCAATGCATATTTAAAAGGGAAACCAAATTAATTGATCAAGAAATTCCTAGAACATCTCATATGGATGCTCTTCTAAATCTGCTTTGCTCCACACTATTGCCCTGGATGGGAAATAAACTCTTCCTCACCATATCGTTATTATTGGGTACAGGCTTCCTTCCACGATGTTGCCACCCACTCTAAAAGGAGCAATGTAGGTACATTCTCGATTGGCATCTTTTCACTTCTTCAGTAACAAAGTGCCTTGTAGCCTCCTACCTTCACACAAGTGCTCCCGAGCACATTGCAATGACACCATTGCTTTGAAGCAGTTCCTGGAAACAGCAACAATAGAAGGGTGGTTTTCCTCATACTGAAAGTACATTCCCCTTCTCTGCTCCTGATATTTCAGGTTCACTATACCTTTTCATGTTGCTAAAGAAGTGCACACGTTTTTAAGATGCATTTTTATTTATGTGTGTATCCCACACATGTGCAGGTGCCCAAGAGGCCAGAAGAGGGCATCAGATTCGGGAGGTCACACATGTAAAGGCAACACCAAATATGTTAGTATTGTTACTGGAACCAAAAACAATTACCAAATTTCCTAAGTAAGCTCCTGAGTGCAGGGATACTGACAAGCATATTGAACTTAATTGAGTGCAGCACTCTGAAGGGAGGAAAGGGCATCTACAGGCCTGAGCTCACAGAACTCTGTTGTGCCCATTGCACTGGCTGGGCTCTCCAAACCACAATGGGGAGTGTTGTGTGCGGTCGAAAGGCTTCCAGCTGAGAGTTTCGCAAGCCGTCTGCCACAGGATAAGATCTGCTGTGGTCTCACCATGTCTGCAGGATTGGTTAAGCAGGAACAGTGCCCTTTGAGGTGTTGACGTGAATAGACTTCACACAGGAAGTGTCACTGCATCCATTTTTCTGTCCCTTCAGAGAAGACATTTCAACCTGGCCCTCAGCCAGGCATAGTGAATCTTCCACAAAAGGCAAATCATAACCTTCTCTTCAGGATATAGCTTAGACAGGTAGTTAATATTTAAATAAAGAAAAGCCAGGGGGGAAGAGAGTATAGACATGAGGCTAATAGCTCAGCCTTGGAGTCCTAGTGGCAGGAGCTTGAGTCCCAGATTTGTAATTACTTATTGTATGACAGGTCACTTGATCTCTGTGTGACAGAGACTTGGTAGGTATACTGGCTGGTTTTGTGAGCAAGCCATGTGAAGCAGCTCCCCTCCATGGCCTCTGCATCAGCCCCTGCCTCCAGGACCCTGCCCTGTTTGAGTTCCTGTCCCGACTTGCTTCAGTGATGTGGAAGCATAAGCCGCGACTTGCTCTTTGGTCATGGTGTTTCATCACAGCCGCAGAGACCCTAAGATAAATTGGTGCCAGCGTAATGCAATGTCGCTGCTACCGTCCTGACCTTGTTTCGGGGGAGGACGGTGGAGGGACTGTGAAACTTTTGGGCGGGAAGAGCCATGGAGCGTGAAGAGCTCTGTGGGGTGTTCTGTGGGCGCTTGGAAGATAAGAACACAGAGCAGAGGATGGAGGCGTGGCTTGTGAAGCTTCAGAGGGAAGTTTAAAGACTATCAGGGCCATTTGTTATTTTGAATTAAGACTTTTGTGGTTCTGTATGTTAGCATTTAAGTATTACCTGGTCAGCCCCTTGGGAACCTTGCCAGTAAGCAGGCAGTACCTTGTCTCACTCAGGGCCCTGACAATGTCATCCTATGTGGCCTGTTTTGTGTAGCCTGCCTGTGTATGTGCCAAGCCCCCTTTAAGAGGTGGTCCCCACCTTTCTCTTCTCTCTCTTCCCACGAGGTTATGTCTGTATCTCCTCTCTTCCACCTTCCCCGGCTCTTCTCTTCCTCTCTCTTCTCCTTTCTCTTCCCATCTCTCCAGCCCCCTCTCTCTCCATGACGAGGCTGCTCTATGATCCCTTTCTTTCTCCCCTTGCTCCCTCCCCCCCTTAAAACTTTCCACATGAGCACTGTCTGCATGGTGTGTCTCTCTCACACCCTCCGTGGGGCCCCCCAACTCTAACCCGCTAAGACCACAGTCCACTGTTTTTTGTTTTGTTTTGTTTTTTTAAATTATAGCACAGTGGAACTGAAGAATCAGCTGTGATTAACAAGATACCAGAAGTGCTAAAGCAAAACTTTGTTTTGCTGGGATACCTAAGGCTGATAGGCTGCAGGTAAGAAATTAGTGGTGATAGGAAAAGCCTGGCATCACTGAGGTGAAATCTTCTGGGAAGTGTTTCCTGAGAGCACAGAGAAGCTGTGTTCCAGAGGCAGCCAAGGCTGTGCCTTGAGCTGGCAGCCAAACTTGATAGTGTGTGAGATCATCCAGGTGGAACTGGTTTTGAAGGCATGAGGGGGTCATGGAGAGCAACTGAGGCATGGCACTGTGAGAGGCCAGGAGAGGTCATTGGCGAAGGTTCATCTTCCGTGATAACTGAAGGCCCAGGACTGAAGTGAAGGGAGCATACAAAGAAGTGGAGGCTTGGCACTGTGAAGAGAGCCTATGAGAGGCTATTGGTGGAGGTGCAGCCCAGTTGCAGCAGAAGACCCCAGCATTGTGGAGATGCTAGTACCACGGCATGACCACTAAGAACAGCAGCAGCAGTGGAGTGGAGCCGGTCAGAGCCTAGAAGACAAGCAGAGGGCCGAGCTAGAGAAGTCACCCAAGACCTTTGGAAGATTCCGGAAGATGGTGAGTGGATCTCCAGACAATAGACAGTTGGAAAATTTGGTTTGCTTTGGTTTGATTGTGACTGTGCCCTGATTTTTCCCTCTTGAAGTAAGAAAGCATTTGACTTATTTTTTATTCCACTGGCACCCACAGTTGACTTTGAATTTAAAAGACTTTGTATTTTAAAAGCAATTGGCTACTTTAAAGGGACTAAAATTTTAATGTGTTTAAATTTGTGAAGCCCGTGGGATTTATAAAGTTATGTTCTTAGTGTGAGATATTGGGGATAAATAAGAAAGAAAAGATCGTGGCTTAATGGTGATGTGTTTTTGTGTCACGTTAACAAGGGGTCAGCCATTCTGACTGGTTTTGTGTGTCAAGTTGATACAACCTAGAGTCATCAGAGAGAAAGGAGCCTCAGTTGAGGAAATGCCTCAATGAGATCCAGCTCTGAGGCTCAGTTAGTGATCAATGTGAGAGGGCCTAGTTCATGGTGGGTGGTGCTATCACTGGGCTATGGTCCTGAGTTCTATAAGAAGGTGGGCTGATCAAGCCAGGGGAAGCAAGCCAGTAAGCAGATCCCCTCCATGACTTCTGCATCATTTCCTGTCTCCAGGAACCTATCCTATTTGAGTTCCTATCTTTCAGTGATGAATAGCAATGCTGACATATAAGCCAAATAAGCCCTTTCTTCCTGAACTTGCCTTTTGGTGTTTCATTACAGCAATAGAAACCCTAACTAAGACATCATCTGATTCCTTTATCATCTTCATGAAGTCCTCAGTTAGTAAAACTCTCCCCATCTGTCCTATGGAACTGATTCTAGTTGGAAAATCAATCCTCTTTGTCAAACATTGGTTTAACAAGCTTTATCTCTAGTTGAGTGTGCAACCCATTCTACAGACCTTTGAGACTTTCTGAAGTCAATCTTCTCATCCGTTCAGTCAAGCATCCAAGAGAAAGCAGCACCTACTCTGTGGAAATGGATATACAAATACAACCCCGTCCAGACAGGCCAGACACAGGTCAGCAAGCACATCATTATGTTATAGAAACAGTGGTCCTTGAAAGGGAGAAAACAAAGAAAGAGCATTTTGATGGAGAACAAAGGGGATTAAGTTCAGAGAGCCCATCTAGGGAATGAGGAGATAACGTCTACAGATGTCTAGAAATGGGAGTTGAACAAGGGCAAAGTGGGGGAGGAGGTTCCCAGAACTGCAGGGCTGCTGTAGTAAGAGTTCAAGAATGAGCAAAGGAACGTGCCTCAGGATGAGACTGGAAACATGCAGGGTCACAAACATGGTTGGGGTCTAAGTAGAAACACAGCTGGGGTCATTTCTAAGAACAATGAAAAATACTGGGGAACTTAAGTGGATGCTGTGCTGTGGTCTGGTATACAAGATTTATGCATCCAAAGGCCTTATCCAAATGGAGAACTTACTGAGACAGAGGGGCGTGCAATAATATCCACTAGGTGGCTATTTCAGTTCTCAAACACAAAGATGGGGTTGTCTTAGTTAGGGTTTCTATTGCTGTGAAAAGACACCGTGGCTGAGGCAAGTCTTATAAAGGAAAACTTTTAATGGAGGCTGGCTTAGAATTTCAGAGGTTGAGTCCATTATCTTTATGACAATGTGCAGGCAGATATGGTGCTGGAGAAGTAGCTGAGAATTCTACATCTTGATCCCCAGGCAGCAGAAAAGACTGTGTATCACACTGCAGGCAACTTGAGTATATAAGAGACCTCAAAGCCTTCCCCCACAGTGCCACACTTCCTCCAACAAGGCCATACCTCCTAATAGTGACACTCCCTATGGGTCAAGCATTCAAACACAGGAGTCTGGGAGAGCCATACCTATTCAAACCACATTCTATCCCAGGCCCCCAGACTTGTAGCCATAACATAATGCAAAATGCATTTAGTCCAATTTCAAAAGTCCCCATAGTCATACAGTAAACCCATTTGTCTATATATCTTTACTTGCAAGTGTTCATTACAAAGAGTCATTGGTCTGGTTCTAGGCCTCTGGTTTCTACTACACTATTGATGCTAGGCCCTCACTGAAATTCCTCTTGGTTATCCTGTTGTTACCCTTTATCATAGAGATCCTGAAGCTTTGGATCTACAGGACCAGTTCCTTCACATGCAGCTTCCATGATGAGACTGTTTTTTCTTCTCTTAAATTTTACTTTATTTTATTGGGGAGGGAGGTAGCAAGGGCAGAGGGTGGATATGAAGGGGCAGAGAGCTGAATGGGATGGAGATGCATGATATGAAAGACACAAAGAATAAATAAAAGAGAATGTTTTTTTTTTTAAAAAAAAAAAGTCCCCATAGTCTATCACACTCTCAACAATGTTTACAAGTCCAAAGTCTCTTCTGAGATTCATGCAATCTCTTAACTGTAATCCCCTATAAAATAAAATCAAAATCAAAAGCAGATCACATACTTCCTACATGTATTGGCACAGGATATGCATTATCGTTCCATAATGGAGAAAAGAGAGGATAGTGGGGAAATAATAGACCAAAGCAAGACCAAAAATCAACTGAGCAAACTCCAAAATTCTGCATCTCCATGTCTGATATCAAAACGCTCTTTACATCTCCAATTCCTTTTATCTTTGTTAACTGCAACACATTTCTTTCTCTTGGGCTGGTTCCACTGCCTGTTAGCAGCTTTTTGTGGCAGGTATCATATAGCTCTGGCATCTCCAACTTCTCAGGGTCTCCAAGACAATACAGGCTTTACCTTCACAGCTTCACTCAATGGCCTCTCTAGGCCTCCATTCCGGAACTCTCCTGATGCATGCCTGGTGTCAGCAGCTTTCCTGAGTAGAAGAGGAAGATTCCATAACCCCTTTCTTCTATCCTGGACTCCAAAAACAGAACCATGTTCTGCCAAGTTCTGCTGCTTACTGGGTCTGGAATGTGACCTGCTTTTCAATTGTATCTTCACTAACTTTCTATTTTTGATGATTTCCTTAACGGCCTAAGCATGGCTGTCTTGGGACTTGAACTATAGACCAGGTTAGCCTCAAACATAGAGATCCACAAACCTCTGCCTTCCAAGTGCCGGGATTAAAGGTGTGCACCACCACACTGGGCTCTAAGCTTTCCTTTAATTCCTTTTCACAACTTAGAAATTTAGCTGGGTGGGATCTTGCCCTGAGGTCACCACACCCTTTATTCCATTTCTTAATCTGTTTATCTCCTTGAAGGGTGTTCTCCATTCTACTATGTGGTGCTCCTTTTCTCCTCAATCTGTACATTTTGTATTTTTATTTGCTCAGCTCGCTCCTTTTCATTATAAATCTTCATAAGAGTCAACACTAGTAACCACACGACAGAGTCTGTCCTAGGCTGTTTTGAGATTTCCCCTACCAATGCAATTAATCCAAAACTCTTCACTTTAGCCCCAGACAGACTTTTCGGAAAAGAAGTAAAAAGCAGCCACATTCTTCACCAAAATAGCACAAGAACGATCTCTAGGCAACACACTAAAATCCTTCTCTGAAACCTCTTGAGTCAGGCCCTCACAGTTCAAATCACCCTCAGTACCACACTTTTCCATGCCTCTACTAATATTAAGCAGAACTTAAAGCATTCCACTGCTTGCCTAACCCAAACTCCAAAAGTCCAAATTGCTCAAACAAAAACATGGCCAGGCCTATCACAACAATACCCCAGTCCCTGATTCCAACTTCTGTCTTAGTTAAAGTTTCTATTGCTGTGAAGAGACACCATAACCATGGCAACTCTTGTAAAAAGAAAACATTTCATTGGTACCGGCTTGTGGTTTCAGTTTAATCCAGTATCGTCATGGTAGGAAACATGGTAGCATGCAGGCAGGCATGGTGCTGGCGAAGGAGCTGAGAGTTCTACATCGTGATCTGCAAGCAGCAGGGAGTGACTATGTGCCACACTAGGCGGAGCTTGAGCATGTAAGACCCCAAAGCCCGCCTCCACAGTGACACACTTCTTCCAACAAGGCCACACCTCCTGATAGTGCCACTCCCTATTAGCCAACCATTCAAACAGGTGAGTCTTTGGGAACCACACCTATTCAAACCACTACAGGGGCCAAGCTGCATCAGTGAGATGCTATGGCCGTGAAGGTAAGGGTTGTGTGAGAGAATTGGGGGCAAACCCTTCTCATTTCCTACTTAAAACAACTGGCCATCTGGGTAAGCAGTAAATAATCTGGGAAAAGGCAGGGAGTAAAACAATTCAGGAAATAGAGGGGTGAGAAATCTCATCTTAGACTTGTTCGTTTGAGATAAGATTTAAGGCTGGCATCGCAGGTGCTCTCCCCAGGCTGAGCATCCACTCCCCGTTGCCATGTCCCTCTGACTGTCAGTATCTGTGCACCCATATATCTCCAGTGGGAGAAACTGTCCTCCTCCATGAGACTTTCTGATCTTCTCCAAAATTTTCCAATCTATTCCCACCCAGAATTTACTGCCAAGTTAATTGTTGATTTGAACTGTCCCTCAGCGGCAATGAATTAAGAATGAAGCCTTCCTGTGGTTATGGGCTGTAGGCTGGTCATCCATTGTTTTATATATCCACTTATGAGTGAGTACATACCATGTTTGTCTTTCTGAGTATGAGTTACCTCACTCAGGATGGTTTTTTTTCTAGTTCCATCCAGTTGCCTGCAGATTTCAAGGTGTCACTGATTTTTATCACTGAGTAGTACTCCATTGTATAAATGTACCACATTTTCTTTCTCTGTTCTTCGGTTGAGGGGCATCTAGGTTGTTTTCAGATTCTGGCTATTACAAATAATACTTCTATGAACAAAGTTGAGCAAATGTCCTGGAGTCCAGTCGAAGAGAGCAAAGGGGTCAAGACCACGATGGGGATACTCACAGAAACTTAGCTGACCCAAGCTAATGGGAGCTCACTGACTCCAGACCCACAACTGGAGAACCTGCACAGGACCTAACTAGCCCTCTGAATGTGGATGACAGTTGTACGGCTTGGGCAGTTTTGGGGTCACTGGCAGTGAGACCAGGATTTATCCCTAGTGTATGAACTGGCTTTTGGGAGTCCATTCCCTATGGAGGGATACCTTGCTCAGCCTAGATACAGGGGGAGGACCTTGGTCCTACCTCAAAGACTGATGTGACAGTCTTTGTTGACTCCCCATGGAAGACCTTACCTTCTCTAAGGAGCAGAATGGGAGGGGTTGGAGAAGCAGGTGGAAGGGAGGGAGAGAAGGGGAACTGGGATTGGTATGTAAAATTTAAAAAAAGATTGCTTTTTTAAAAGGGGGGGAGAATGAAGCCTTGGATTCACTCACTCTCCAATTTTGACTGTAACTCTGCCTTTCCCTGGTTATGTGGCAAATTGAACAAGCCCTTTAACTTCTTGGAGCCTGTTTCTTTTCCTTAAAAGTCAGAGTCAGCTCATTGTAGCAAATGCAATTAGTTACATAGTCGATATCAATTCTTTTATTATTCTTTCTTTTTTTCTGAAAGATTTATTTGTTTGTGTCAGGCTGTGGTGGCACATGCCTCTAATCCCACCACTTGGGAGGCAGAGGCAGGCAGATCTCTGAGTTCAAGGCTAGCCTGGTCTACAGAGTGAGTTCCAGGACAGCCAGGGCTACAAGGGAAAACCCTGTCTTAAAAAAAAAAATAGTATTTATTTTTATGTGCCTTGGTGTCTTGCTTTCATGTATGTCTGTGTGAAGACGCAAGATCTCGTGGAGCAGGAGTTACAGACAAATGAGCTGGCATTTAGGTGCTAAGAATGAAACCCAGGTCCTCTGGGAGAGCAGCCAGTGTTCTTAACCACTGAGCCATCTCTCCAGCCTCTTTATTATCTCTCCAGCCCCTTTCTTAGTTTTGTTCAGAATAAAAATGGGCCCAACTAGCATGCTTAATCTCCAAGCTGCTCTCTATACACTAGAAATTGCCTGGTGACACTGTTCTTGAATATCAATGAGAAGGAAGTAGCTTGAGATCTCTGAGAAATCCTGGCTTCTCTTAGACACATACCATACATCCTCCATATGCCCTTGCTCCTCCTCTCCCTCCTCTCTCCCTTCTCCTTTTCTTTCTCCTCCTTCTCCTCCACCTTCTTCTCTCCCTCCTCTCTTCCTTTTCTCTCCCCCTTCTTCCTCTTTCTTCTTCTTCTGCAACGCAAGCTATTGCTATCCAAGCTGACATTGAGCTTGAAATCCTCCTACCTCAGCCTCAAGGCTGGGATTAAAAGTATTTGCCACCACTCCAGTTCCTCATCCTTCTCTACCTTGCATTTCAGAAGACATCATTGGGAGAACAACAGCCACACCTACGGCTGAGCAGAAACACAGAATAGCATGAATCCTGGATAGCCCCAGCCAGGAGCGATAAACTCCGGGCTTTCTGGGGCACAATACAAATAGCCCCTTTATTAGGCCAGTATTATTTGACTTTTCTGTTACTAACTAGAAAATAGGTACCTTCTTCAAGCGCTGTCTTGATGCCTAACAACGTTTACATGGTGCTGGAGAACTTCTATTACTGGTCCTTTATTATAGAAGTTACATTGGTACATATGTACCTTTCCCTCCACAGACTACATATGCCCTTCAGACAAGGATTCCCAGTCTTTGCCAATCTGTCTGTCCGTAACAGGTATACAATAAAGCCATTGACTCGGAACCTCTTCCTCCTTTAGAGAAGACATGGTCCAGATCTGGATGCCTGTGGCATCTCTGTGCCATCAGCCGTCTCTTGTTCTCACATCCACAGTACCAAATTCAAGGTGTTTTTCTGCAGTCTTACTAAATTTGATATCACACATTCTTAAGGTATGTAACGACGCTGTAGCAAACATATAGAAAATAAAATGGTTGGCACCATTAGGCAGATCAATATATCCATCACGCCCCATGCTTGTCCTGTTGATGGACAGGTTCTGTGGCATGGACAGCTAAAATCTACTCATTTCACAAGACTCCCAGCCTCAGGATGCTTCCATAGCCAATGGGATCCACGTTGTATGTTGATTCTCTACACTTGCTCATCTTAAAAACCTGCTATTCTGTATCCTTGGGGCCACACACTCCCCACTTCTTCCCTTTCCCCAGCTCCCCTCTCATAGCCATTGATTTATTCTCCATCTCTGTGTATTTGAACTTTTTGATCCCACACAGAAGATCGTGCATGCTTTTTTTTCTTTTGATGTCTGGCTGATTTCACTGATCATAATATCCTCCAGGCTTACCTACATTGTGCCAAATAGAAAAATCTCATTTATTTTAAGGCTTGTGTGTGTGTGTGTGTGTGTGTGTGTGTGGTGTGTGTGTATGGTGTATGTGTGTGTGTGGTGTGTGTATGTGTGTATGTGTGTGTGGTGTATGTGTGTGTATGGTGTGTGTACAGTGTGAATGTGTGATATGTGTGTGGTGTGTATGTGTGGTGTGGTGTGTGTAGTGTGTGGTATGTGTATATGTGTGGTATGTGTGTGTGGTATATGTATGTGATGTGTGTGTGGTGTGTATATATGTGTGTACGTGTGTGGTGTGTGGGTGTGGTATGTGTATATGTGTGGTGTGTGTGTGGTGTATGTATGTGATGTGTGTGTGGTGTGTATATATGTGTGTATGTGTGTGGTGTGGTATGTGTGTGTGTGCTATAGTTCATCTATCTGTCCACTGAATAACACTTAGGCTGTCCCCATACCTTGACTGCTGCAGATGGTGCTACAGTGACAGGGAAAAGACATACTTCTTTCCGAGGTGGTAATTTTACTTCTGTTGGGGAGACATTCAGGAGAAGGATGGCTGGGTTGTGCAGTAGTGAAATTTCTAATGTGGTCTCATTGTCTTTTAATATTTTCCTCAGTGGCCTTTCAAGAAGGCCTGATTCTTCATATATATACATATCCTAGATGGTGTTTGGGGATAGTTTTGAGAACGGTTTTACACACTGTTGAGATCAAACACTGTCCTACTACAAGTTCCTTCCTATTGTATAAAGCAGAGGCTTTCCAGGCTGGGCCTTGCCTTAAGACTCCATTCTACAAGCAGCTTTTGACTCCATTTTGAGGGAGAAGGATGATCGTGCTCCTGAAAGAACTCACAAACTACATTGTTTGCCTGGCTCTACTCATGTAGTACAGACTGAAAAATGACTCCTTCCTGGGAGTGGGAAAGGAGTCGCTCTATAAACTTATGAGGAAAGTGGAGACTGCAGAACACATGAACATATTAAAGTCATATCAAAGAAACCAGGCCCAAGAACTTACGGGACACACCTGACCAAGGACAGGGTATAACTCCTTCACCTGTGTTAATAGAAGTTTCTGTCCCACCCAGTCCCCACAGCCATTCAGTCCCAAATAAATACACAGAAGCTTATATTAATTATAAACTGTTTGGCCTGCTGTTCAGGCTTATTACTAACTAGCTCTTACAACTTAAATTAACCTATAATTCTTATCTATGTTTAGCCATGTGGCTTGGTACCTTTACTCAGTGAGGCATTCTCATCTTGCTTCCTCTGCCTCTGGATAACGACTGAGTCTCTGCCTTTCCTCTTCCCAGAATTCTCCTAGTCTGGTCACCCCACCTGTACCTCCTGCCTGGCTACTGACCCATCAGTGTTTTATTAAACCAATATTAGTGACAAATCTTTACAGTGTACAAAAGCATTATCCCACAGCACACCTAGACTCTGTGAGACACATATTTAGTGCTGCACGGAACATACTAATTCTTGGGGTACCACATAAATGTGTGTGTGCATGTGCTTGGGGGACCAACAAGAAAAGGATCCCCAGAACTGAGAACTCCAGCTCAGCTTGACCCCCACTGTGATATGGCAGACTCAACCACCTTTTGCCCGCCCCTCTGCTCACCCATCTGGACCTGGCATTGCCCTTTCATCTCTGCAGTCGGCTGTAACTTCCCTCTCAACCCAAACTGCCTTACAGCCTGGTCTCAGCAGACACAGCTTCTCCCATGTGTCTGGGACGGGCTCACTATCCCATTCATACCCTGTATTTCTATCAGCTCATTTTCGAAAACCTCTTGAACTCTGTCGCAGCCCTTTTAGCCCGCATCCTTCTGTAAGCTACGTTTTGTTCAGATATTACTCTATGCTGTCTGATAGGAGAGTTAACATTTGTAATTAAGATTGGAAGAAGACAGTGCAAATGCTGCAGAAATTATTGAGGAGATTGTCATCCAATAAATACCAACACTGGGAAAGGCACAAATCTGTTTGTCTGTGTTACTAACACAGTGTGCTCACAGTGTATGTACCACCCTTAACAGAGGCGCAGGTGTCAGGATGGTCTCCATGATCTTTCCTCCCCTTTAAAGGGTTCTCTGCTGCTTTTCTTATTCTTTCTTTCTTTCCATTAGCTATTCCCCAAATCAGAAAAAGCACAGTATCTGGATCCGTGCTGAAGGGAAAAGTCATATATCGCTACTGTTTCAAAAACAATGACAAACTGGACGTGTGCAGCCGGCAAACCCCCACCTGTGGAAAGAAAGCTCCCAGTGTCTGGATCTGAGTGTGGAAGCCAGCTCATGGATACAAGAAGCAGCAGACACTCTGCCACTGAGTCAGGCCTTTGACAAATGGGCCTTGATGAATCCCAATTTGCACAGGGATTTGAAATTTTCCATGGGTTTATATTTCATCAGCTGCTTTGAGTTACTTTTAAAGGAACACATTTTTAACTTGGAATTTCTGACAAAGAATGCAGTGCAGATGTAATTCTTTGAACAATTATTTCTTTTGTTGGTGTCTTTTTTTTCCACAGGACCCACTTGCAATTAAATAAAACAGTAATTAGAACTAAATTCACTCAAAATTCATTGTCCCAGCATTCACCTCTGGGATCCTTCATCCTTTTTTGCCTTCATGCAGAGAATGTCTTATCAGAGATCCAATCTAAGACAGAAAGCCTTTGATTTTTCTAATGTGGAAGCATAAATTGGAAGTATTCTGGAAAGTTATGATTATAGAGCCCTCAAAATACAGTGAAAATCCAAAGATACAAATAAGGCCACGGGATAAGTGAATTCTCCTTAATTTTTTTTCATTTTTATACAAATTTAAAACACATTGAAGAATTTAGCGACAGAAGCCTAACAGACATAGGCCAACCCATCTCTCTTAGTGCAGACATAAAAAAATTCAGTCAAATTTAGCTGTAGCAAAAGTATCTTTCTGCGTCTTCTGCAACTGAGAAAGAATGTGTGTAAATTTGACGTTAGCACCTCAGCTGAATCTTTGGGGTGTCTCAGAATGCTTCAAGGATGACCATCCTCCCTTATTCTTTCCTTCTCTTTCCTTTCCCCTCCCTTTCAGGCTCCCTGTTCCCAAAGGTCACCATTGTTTTCCAATAATACAAGGCAGCCGCTGCCAGGGCCAAGGCAGACCTCTTTTCAGACCTCGTGCTATTCAGCAAATTTCTCATTTTCTCCCCTTTTCTCCCTTTATTTAAAATACTGAATTTTCTCATGATCTTGACCCAGGCTTTCTGATATTCACTGCTACTAATCATGAAACTGATGTCCCTGAGGGTAGTTAGTGAACCCCTCTCCAGCTCCTGAGTGTCTCTTTGACAGACCAGGGGCATTCAGAGGTCAGTCCTGATTCTTACCTGGCTCCCTGGGTGTCTTCTCCCAGTCAGGAAGAGGTAGAAACTCATCCATGTTAAGTAGCTCTTAGTTTTTCCATCCTTAGTCCCAATGCTATTTCCTCCACAGAGACTACAATTCTCCCATGCTTGTATCTACCTTTTAGGTCCTAGATCAAGAAAACCACCCTATGAACTGGGCTCTGA